>JAVVLW010002679.1:0-11000 GCA_034401795.1 Chaetoderma sp. LZ-2023a
ACATCTTATGAATTGACAGCTGCCACCTGCTGATTAGACCGTTGATAGCGACCGTCACTGCTTTCACGGTCCACCAGTTTCTCGTGACATTCTTCGCGATTTGTAATTCGAAATGCCTGTTCATATGTGTTGGGATCAGATAACATCACTAATCGACGTATTTCCGGTCGTAAACCCTGAACGAAATGTTCCATTGTCAAACTATCGCGGTGCAATCTGGGTATGTCCGCGTGTGCGCGTCGATATGTAGCCTATCCTGCCCATAATCGTCCACTGATTCAGACAGCATTTGTTTTCTCTGAAACAATTCAGCATAATACATGCGATTGAGTTCTTGTGGCACAAGTCGTTGGCGCAGGAGCTTACATATTTCCGCATACGAATATTGTATGTCCTCGGGTAAGTCATCAAAATAGTCAGCAGCTCGGCCACGCAAAAATGCTGGCACACCTCTGCATTTCTGACAGCGCCCCAATGATTTGCCTTAGAAATCCTATCAAAGATTTTCAGCCACGCATCTAGATCTTCTTCTACTTTACCGTAAAATCGTGATGGATTCATGGACATAGATTTCCCTGCACCAATATCCTCCATACTTTGGTCTGGAGCTTCTTCTGGTTCCGAATCGCGCCAATGTTCGCACAGAAATATGTCGCAGATTGTATGTGGCAAAAGAGCTCCTATTAAACCTACCATACGGGAGGGCCGTACTTCTCTCTTGCAACAATGTTTATGTTCTTTATTTATTAATGAGAGTTTAATTGGTCATCGACACCCACTGCAATTTACTTCATAAATTATTTCACAGCCACTTCGTAGATCCACCATTCAAGTCCAGCTTCTGAGTGAAGGGCGAATGTCCACGGAATATTCTATGTATCCCGCTCCTGAAAAAAACTAAGCTATACAATGTATATATCTGTTAATGTAATATGCTTTAAGATAACCTATTGAATAAAAAACAAGAACAAATAGATAGGGCTTGGATGGCAAAATTAAATGAACACTGTGAAGCAAGTATGGACCATGGTAGATGGGATAGCGGGGAGGCGGGTTGGAATGGTGGCATCTCTGACTGAATGGCAGTGTGGGACAACACTGATGCCTGTTATATGACGTCGGTAAGGCCGAGCGATTTGATATAAGACGTCACTTAGTTAGTTAACCATGGCAGACAGTCAAGGAAAATACACGTTTTAATCTAGATCACTAATTTTATTCTGCGAATTTAATAAATATTTCAACTTATAAAAACTATAAATACTATAACGATGCTAGAAATAATATAATTATGATTAATAAAGATGAATACACGGTTGATTATGATGAATACGTTCTATAACTACTTACACTGTTCAAACTCACTTTTCACAACAATCCGCCAGCTACAGTATCTAACTCAACTCTCAGAACGACTAACCAATTCTACCAACAACAATAACAACAACTATCCTCTCGCAAGATCACATCACATCTGTCCACAGTACTACACATCAGCCATCCTTTCATGCTCAAACTACCACCCCTCTCTTAGATGATACACATCCGTGCACCAGACAACCATTAAATTGTCAAATTGCAAATAATTTGGTCACACTGACTGACCACTTCATCTACAGACAAACTGAACGTGAGAGTCATTCCAGACATTAATACCAACATGTGACCGCGAGAACATATTCTACTGACGTGTGGGCGTGTGCGTGCATGCGTGCGTGTGTGCGTGCGTGCTACAAATTTGTAAACCTTTACAGTTATGATGATTAATGAATATGATATAATGATAAAACGTCAATGTACAAATAACAAAATTATGTGAAAATGAAAAGATTTGATGATGTGATGCTATGATGGTACCATTATGATAAGTAACTGGGGCACAGATACAACGCTGACGCAAGTGAAGCTGATCAAATTACATAGTATTAGGACGGAGACAATGTTGCAAAATGATAATCACAACCTAAGGATACAACTAACATACCGATGTAAAATGAAACAATATAATGATGAGATGATGTTAGTGATGAGAATATGATAATGGTATTACAATGATGACAATATATACACAATATTATACAAATATAATGACGATGACAGAATTATGATCTAATTCATAATATATGAAAATATAGGCCTATAAACAAGTTCTATATATTGCAAATGATGATGTATATAATGATGTAATATAATCATAATCTGTTATGCTGTATATATACCTATCCCATATGGCATTGTATGACTTGGAAATGATAATAAAATAAACAGTAAACTAAACGAGTGTGATAAATTTCATTCATAATGAAAACGAGTGCGAGCGCCCCTTTACAACATAATAGTCTGTCAGCTTGTGTACCTTATATGCATTTTTGGGTATAGTAGCTGAAACGTTCAGGAAGTATTTTCATGATATCAAGATAGATGAAACCACTTGAGACCAGTTTTTCCTATCTATCGATAAGCCGCCATCTTGGATTTCAAAATGGCCGCCATATTCAAGTTAGTTTTCTACTTATATCGCCGGCTGTTTATTGGCATACATGATATCAACGTACATGCCGTACTCTATAGCATGTGTTTGCATTAGGGATTCATGTAAAATGATAGAAAATAAGATAACAAACAACAGTGTCCCTAGAACGGCCATATTGGATTTCAAAATGGCCGCCGATATGAAAAAACCCCTATTAAATTACACATAAATTATCCAACTGGTCCTTGCCTTAAAATGAGTAAGACTTTACATTAATTGGTATATGTTTAGAGAAAAAACCCATATACATATATACATTGTATACACCAGTGGTGTAGCAATAGCAGGTTCAAGGAACATGGGCCCCTGACCATTAGGGGCCCTACCAGCCTGCAATATTATTTTATATAGAAGTTTTGAACCTTCTTTCTTTAATAATAATGCGACCAGAAATACCCCCTCCATCTCCTGCATTCTGATAAAACCTTTTTATCAGAATGCAGCCTTGCAGTAGATGACTTCTCAGATCATCTACTTTCCCAACTTTAATGGTGAGTAGCACTCAGAACCACTCCATACTGCAATGGCGTAGACAAAAATGGCTTGTGTAGGGGCTTAAGCCCTAAAGATTTTGGCAAACATTTTTCAATTCTGCACAATCAACCAAATGAGAGTCTATATATATATATATATATATACCTCTGAGAGCATCTAAATTTAAAAAAAAAACTCTTGGGAGGACATCCAGAATTGGGGCACACACACGTTCTGACCAGGGGCCCCCAAACGACATCGTTATGCCACTGGAATACACATTACTCACTTGTAATATATCCAAAATAGATACACTTTTTTTTTTTTACCATTTTTAACATTTTAACAATAATCTTTTGATCTTTTGGTTACGACGGCCGTTTGCCACCTCGTCCCAAACTGCACATTTGATACTAGTTCTTTGACCAAAACTGATGATTAAACAACAATTCAAATTCGCTTATTGTAAATATAATACACTGAAGTCCTAATTTTGAGATCAGTTTGCATCATCTGGGTCAACATAACTACTTAAGTTCTGGCAATGGTCTTCCTCTCCTTCACACTGGCACAGTTCTGTACACACTAGACCTTTTAATCGACATGAACATCTACCTGAAGCACACTTATTTGTTGAGCTTGGGTTAGTGGTACCACACGTACACCTCACTAACTCAACCACCGCTGCAGGGGCTGGTGCAACCTTGGAAAACAGAGGTACAAGCTTGTGCTCATCCTTCACCCAGCCATGCTGTAAGGGATCTGGTGATAGTGGACTGACAACAATGTCTTGTTCCCACACCGAAGCTTGGCAGTGAGCACGCTGGATATGCTCAACCCATGTTCCACGTGTCGGTGGTAGCATGTCGACACGTTTGTTCATGCCTTGTTGTTTGAATAGGTGCCATCTGAGGTGATGCGGCTCAGTAATGTGAACATTCCTCTTACAGAATAAACTACATAAAAAGGAAATGCACCCATTTAATGTATCATTAGAAGGCTGGGTGTCACAGCCGAGGCCGGATATTAAAGTTACAATCTTGGTATCTGCTTTTAGGAAGGCTTCTAAGCACGCTGTCTTAGACTTTCCTCTTATGTAGCCTGTGGTATCACAACCAGTGAGAGCATGCCATTTGCAGAGAGCATTTGCTCTCTCCGGTCCAAGAGCATCATAAATATGTTGAAGTAGAACTAGTCGTCGCCGATCACCCGTGCCCATCACCAGGGCAGATTTCTTGCCAAGAAGAGCTGTACGTCTCAGCGCAAGAATCAAAACATCTGCATCCTGACTGTAAATGTGAACAGTATATCCAGCTTTATTTGCTTCCAGTGCATGCAAGATCATTAAGGTATCGGCTTCTTCTTGTGTACTGACACCAGGAGTGGCATTATTGGTGTAGTTGGACAACACTTCTTTGCGTGTGGCTGTTATCATACACATTTTAGAATGGTCTATTAATCTCTGTGCAAGATAAAGTGTCAACGAATCTTTTGTAGCTACACTTCCAAGGAATACTTTTAATTCAGGAATTTTGCTATTATCTTCTACATTATAATCTTTTGGCTGTGCCTTTCCACCACTGCGTCATTCACGTGTTGATTCCTTTAATGAGCCAACGATAGCGTAATTGTCAAAAATTACCCTTACAGAATTGTAATTACGTGATTTGATATCAATCAGCTCAACATAAGCTTTGCCAAGGGACTTTACCATTTTCAAATGACTTCCCAGTCATGAGTTCTTGTACTACGGCCATACCGTCTACAATTAGACAGAGCTGTGCATCTGTGGAACCGTATGCACCATCTGAAATGAGATTGTCTTGGCAATCCTCGATCGGTGACACTGGAAGATTCTCTAAGACAGTTATCAATGAGCCTTTATTTAATGTTGAGTGCACAGAACCATCTGGTCTCATTAATATCCGATTAACAGTTGTAAATTCATAATTACCAATCACCTCTTCCATATCTATTTCACGAGATGAGCGTGCTACAACAAGTAGTCGAGACATTAGACCAGACGTTGCCTGGAGGGTTAAAACATCAGACTTTGCCTGTACTTTAACCTCCTTGGTTGTAGAAGTCCACGTAAACGACTTACATTTTGTCATCTTGTCCCAAAGATTTGTATTTCCACATATTCTTTCATCACCAAATTTCTGCATTGCAGATTTCCCCACGAGCTCCCAGGACAGGATGCTTTCCTCAACAGCTTTAGGAACTATCTCATTAGTGACAAGCTTAACCATTGCTGTATTTCCACTCTTGAATATTCCACAAGGTGCTAGGACATCAAATAGCTTTTTAATAGCTTGTTCTTGCCTGAGTGTTGTTGACTTATTGAGTTCATGGTGATCCATTTTACTCTGTTTCTTTAAGTCAGCCATGGCCTCTGTTTCATTGGCAATTCGTGCTAATTCTGGTGCGCACATACAAAACTTCAGAAGAGTAGCAGGAGACTGAGTGATGCCACCAATAGCACCCTGACCGTTGAGATTTTTGTTTACATGTTCGTGAGCATGATCAGTACCGATGCGGGTGAATGGTATCTGGTTGGAAGTGTTCACAGTGAATTCATGTGCCATAAAGTCCTGCCAGATTTCTGGATCAGTAGTTTGAAGCCGACACATTCGTGCAATATATTCTGGAATATTATGTGCATAATCATGCCTCCCATATGCAAAGAAATACACACATAGTTTTTCAAGTGACGACAGGTGAAGGACCCAGTCACCTAGCCGGGTAGCATGCTGGAATTGCAGTAAGGTAAAGACCTGTTTCATGTACATTTGTGCCCATTTGAAAATGGGCTCTGTGTTGTGCTCAGCATCAAAGTCGGGAAGCTGTTTCTCTATATTAAGTGACTCAAGTGTGATTAATAATCCCTTATGTGACTCACGAATGCTCTGTTTCGATGTGCATGCATCAGACAGTATTTTAATACTCTCTTCAAGAGCTACGCTGACAGCAGGCCTTTCAGCAAAAAACTCTCCTGTCCAAAGATCGAACAATACCTGCAGGGTGACTTCGTGAGCTTCCATAGCTCTGTTGTAATGATTCCCATTTATAATTTGATTAACAGTCACAGAACTGTACAAACCTGCTACGACCCACGCCTCGTCAATCCCGCTTCCTTCTATGGCCTTTCCCAAACATCTGAGAGCGCATAATGAAGTGTGGAATGCACCGGGACACACAGCAAACTGATCCTTGAACCGTGAATCCAAATATTCCAACTTCAACACTCGTTTGTATAGATCCATGTCAAATATGACAACAAGCTTCCGCCCATTACCAGACACCAGTATGTTCAATCTACATAGTTGGTCTAAAGTGGTAACCAGGGTTGACCATTCGTGTGCTGGGGCATTTATGATAGGTAGAGTAAATGCCTTATCAACAATCAAAGAGGAATGATTCGTGGATTCAGGCGTGTTTGAAAGACTGTTGTATGCAGCCCACACTGGTATCATTTGCGTTGTTCTCTCGTCATCTACTACTTGTGGAGACATTTGTACATATATTTCACCTGAACTCAATACACACTCGTGCTCCTCTCCTCGCACTGCTGGCATATTTGATATGTCAGTTACTGAAAGCATACCTTGTACATTATCTGACAAAATATTGGTAACATCAAAAGCAGGAATCGTAACTTCATCAGAGGCAACTGTTTTAGGTTCTACATCAGACAAATTTAAATCAACTGTTTGAGATCTGTTGAAATATCTTGCCATCATCCAACACATATCATGCTTTATCGCTCTATCAAAATGTTCATCGTAGGAACCTACTTTATACGATGCATAATGGGGACTGAATTGAGGTTTGGGACTGCCTTCTAAGTCACATTTAAGAATCTTGATGCATGTACTCGGAACACCTAAAATGCCACCAGCAGAAACTTCATATAGATCAAGTGGTTCTACTAAGGTCTCTCCAGCACATATTGGCTGATATACACAAGCTGCCATTGCATGGAAACTTGACTTTCCATCAAAAGTATCAACTTTCTTGTCAACATTATCAGCGGAAGCCCGAATAGCTCTACCTTTCACAATACCAACTGGGACAAAAATACCATTTTTATTGATGTTTTCTTGCACAGCATTGGCTATCTGACTACAAACCCTGGTCACCCGACTATATGATATTCCACAACATAAATGGCTGAGCAGATTTATAGTGGTCTGGCTGCATAAATTGTGATATATCCACAAAGATAATCCGACTGCATATGGACTTTCACATTGGCGACGAAAAGTAGACAATTCAGACTGGGATTTTTTTGTGTATGCTACTTGCTTTGAAGTTTTAAATTCCTGCATCATCATTTGAGAAATTGTGACACATGATTTTCTTAGAGACTGATCTCGCGACTCAGAAGTCGCAGCCTTAGAACCTTGCAAGATCCATCTGTTTAACATTAATACCTCTACTGGCAATCCAGATTCGCCAACACCATCTAGAGCGCCTTAAATACCCAAGGTTTCTCTTTTCCGGCTTTAGGTACCTCTTTCCTGATGATTTCGGCACATTTAAATATTATATTAAGGTCGCCTTTTATGTCTTGTTCAGAAATAACAATATCGACTGCCTCACGTCCAGATCTTTTTGAATGGAAGACGCCAGGTAATTTACCTCTATGTTGGGATAGTTCAATGTCTGGTAAATTGTGTGTGATGTTTGTTATTAGTGTTCATCTGGATATTGCATGACCAGTGACTCCGTGGTCACGCATCATATTATAAAACAATTCTTCAGCCTGAACAGTCGTTATATAGTCTACAGATTCTATTCTTTCATGCAACTCATCGTAAAATTCCTTCTCTGCTGCTATAAAGAAAACCGTCTCCTCACTATTCTGATTAGTTTCAGTGCGTCTTTCAGGGCATTGAACCTAAATTCTCCAGTATGTGGTTTTGCAGGATTTGTGATAGACAATGTCCCTAGTCAGAAAGTCCCCTTCTGATATTATGTCAGCCAATTGTACTTTCCAGGATGCATTGTCACTTTTATCTACTATCTCTTTGACAGATATCCCGCTATTCTCACTACGACTGGCATATAAAATTTCATTATCTTTTTCCGTATTTTGACCTTGACAGAAAAAGCACTTTTCACGATCAAAACGCTCTGTGGCAGATCATTGTAGTACGCTACTAGATTCTACAGATAAGGTTGGGCGCCACTTCCCCATACGTTTTTCAGGATTATTGAGATACTTAATCTCGTCTCTTTTAGCTTTGTTCTTGTCTGTGGTTTCACTATAACAGCTGCGATGCCACTTAGCACCCTTTTGCAAAAGGTCCGATGCCGTTAAACCTATTAATCGGTTCCCTACATTAATACAATCATGACTGCCCCATTCAGATCTTTTATTGACATTCGCTAAAAATGTATCATATGATTCTACATCTCTGGGGGGGGGGGTGTCAATCTTTCTTGCTTATTATATTCTTGGCATTTAATACATAAACTGTAATCAGTTGGTTTATTTTTTGCCGGCAATTCTAATTCACTCGCCATCGTTGACTACATGTGTTACCAAATGGCAAAGATATGCAGTGTGTCTGTTTGTTAGCAGACGACAGCGCTTTTTTAAAATCAAATTTGAGGATAAGCGCAAGATCGTCTTTTCAATTTACTTTGATTTAGAGATTCTAAAATTATCCCGGGCCATGTATTATTATAAAAATACGTTTTTAACCTTTTAAACAAGAAAGTTTGGAATATAACACTCATTTACGATTTAAAAATTATTATGATCAATATTTTGAGGTTAATTTGACTAGGTTATGTTGCTGTCTATGGCAGCAACATGTTCCAGCTAAATTAATTATGAAATATTCAATAACATACCCTTTATAGTAGCCTTGAAATTAAGATTCTTGGTTTTCAGGATTCAAAGCGTTAAACATATTACTATGATATTGCCTATCAACCATCATACATGATCTGACATGCATTAAAACATATACCTAGAGACTAAAATCAAGACACTAGGCGATTAATGAGTCAAAAGGCTGAAAAACTGTTTTTCAGATACCGGCCATTTTGAAATCCAATATGGCCACCATAACGACAAATGAAAATTTGGTATCAAGTGATTTTGGATTCCCAGATGATTGAAGAATATTCCCTGAAAGTTACAGCTACTATACCCGAAAATGCATATAAGCCTCAATTTTCCTACTCAAGGCGACAGCCTAATAAGCTATTATTTGTGATTTGGTGTAATTTGCGCATGTCGATTCGTGTCGTTTGAATAACAGCATTCAGCATTGTATTTGTCTATCATCATAACACATCAGATGTGCAACCTGGAATACTGACACACCTTAACAAGCCGCGACAACTCTTATTATCATATATATATATTTTCAGTAGTAAATTATTTCTGATTTATTGATTTAATTTTCTGCGTGTTTTGTTGAAATTGGTCAACATCTTTCATGACTACACCGTCCGTCCGTCAGCATACGCGCATGTCCGTCTACACACCCGCCCATTCCTATGCCCACACGTCCGTCTGCCTAGCCGCCCGTCCGTTCATCCATCCGCCCGTCCGTCCGTATGCATCGCTCACGCCACTGCACTACACACAATCGCATGCCATTATTTTGCTGCGCACATATAAGGTCATGTGAAATACACATACATGCTATTTTAGTAGACCTATGTTAATAAAACGCGTCCTACATATCTCTGCTTCACAGCGTGGTGTCGACAAGGCAGGTGTTATTTAGACTGAGCACTATGGATCGGCATGCTCTTTTACACGTCACGAGACAACAACGCTCGTACATAGAGGCGTCAATCAAAACGCGATTTCTACTGGTAGCTGACACAGCGCATGACTCTATGGTAAGTATTTTAGCGCTTGCTTGCGATGCTCAATGACCCGTGTGGCGATATCAACCGGTTGCTGAAATAATGAGATAAATGTCAGTCTTTCTTCTTGATTAGCTGACTTCACTAATCAATACAACAACAATATATGCAGGATAAAGAGGCGCATTTCAATGATCTCTGTTGAAGTTTCTAGACCTAGTCCTACAACGCATATGCATTATCATAATATTGGCAATATAATGTACCACTATAGGCTTTAAATGGGCTATTGCCTAACTGATATCGCTAGGCCGAATATAGACCTAGCCTAAAATACTCTACAATATCGGGTTAACCGTCTTGTAGACTAGACGCTTAGAGTTTACTAATCAATAGTTGGTGTACTTGCCTAAATATCGATTCAATCACGTCTATCAACAATTGCCTTATTCACTTTAAAGGTGCTGTGGTCCGAGCTATGAATACAATTAGAAATATTCAGTCGTTAGGGGTAATATCATGCTCGTGGGGTATTGGTGCTAATTTTTAAGCAAAATTTCAGTTTCTGTCAGCGCCTATCCATGCGAATGATGATCGAAATACCCTGATGTTCTCTGCGAAACCGCGGTGAATTCTGACCTGAAATGTGTTAGATTTCTAATTGAATTTCTAATTTGCATCTTCTTAACGAATGAGTGTAGGATTGGTGTTCAAATAATAGCATTGGCTTCAATGGCGGCTGAGTCGCTCTGCAACAGGGGCGGGGGTGTGTGTGCTAGCGCCAGATGCAGGATTAAGTGTTGATGGGGCGTGAAGGAGGTGGGCCAGGGAGGGGCCTCACCCTCCTTAATATAGGAGTGGTTCTCCCCTGGAAATTAAATGAGCCATCTTCTGCATACTGAGTGATAATTCGTAGTTAAAATTGCTCAGGAAAATGAGAATTTTTCTCTTAGAAAGTGTCAATTTAAGGGAGCATGAAAGGAATATGTTAGACATCTTCCACTTGAATGGCTGGTTTGCTATGCCAAAATTTCAAATCAGTGTGTGTAAATCGACATTTTTCTAGATCATTTCAGAAGGTCTGTCCAGTTAAGGTGTTAATGCCTGGTTAATGATTTCACAGACCGTCGCCATCAGTTATCTTCTTATGTGTTCC
>JAVVLW010002680.1:0-11000 GCA_034401795.1 Chaetoderma sp. LZ-2023a
TAGATATTGTTGATATAAGATTTATGAGCAATATCAATACGTGGTCAGTGGACAATGACAGTACCATAGAAATACGTATTCACAGTACACACAACACTGCGTGGGAGTGGGCTGGCGGGGACTACACCGAAAATTTGTTTAAAATAGATGCTCATGTACACTAGGACGATTGAGGGTGGGGGGGGGGGCTAAAGACATTATTACAAGTTAGTTTTAAATTATCAAACAAACAAACAACACGTGGATTTGCAAACGATTGCTCAAACTTTGTCCCAAATTTTTATGATATTGAACTGACTAACAGGTACGTATTACGTATTAACCCTTTGAACCCTGAATTATGAAAATGCCACAGAAAAGCATTCTTAATTTTTCTACAGATAAAAATACCAACACAGAACCGATTTATAACAAGAAATTATTTCAATTTCAAAAGAATACAATTACATAATCATTTTTGGATTTGGTACTTCCGAGTACCAGCAGGGTACAAAAAAGGTTTTGCGAAACTGGCTAGTAGTAGTAGTAGTAGTAGTAGTAGTAGTAGTAGTAGCACGCGTTTATTTAGCTCTGCAATTGCTGCCCGAATTTGCTAGTTTCTAGCGCGATTTTGTAGATAAATTTTATACATATATTTCGTATTAGTATTTCCTTTCAAACTTTAAGTTTAATTTGTAAATTCTTGTCTTGGTTGGAGCGGATTTTGTGTCTCCATTTTTTAAAGGCACTCCTTTTAGCTGGCGGTTTCCGCCATTTAACAGGCGTCCTCTTACTGTGGGCAATGCAATACATTTCTCCCCGCACCAGTATGCTATTTCTATGGTTCGTTGGCTAGCGCATTATATTTGGCAAGATCGCTTGAGTGAGTAGATTTAATTCTTTTGTCATCTGTAAGCGCACGCCTAGTTCTTTAATTATATAAATCTTTATAGTCAGTTGGCTGTCCCCGGCAACTCGAACAGACTAACAAATATATGACTGTACTATCTATTCATATATTTGTTAGTATACTTTAATCGGTTAGGTGTTAGTGAACCACTTAATAAGTGGGTCAAATTAACAGATATACGACTGTACTCTCTATTCGTATATTTGTTGGTAGGCGTCAGGGTTTCAAAAGGGGACACTATTTATTTAGTGTTTAGCTCTTTCCCTGACGTCTTGGTATTATATATTTGTATTATCCCCCTTTATAGATTGTACTAGTATGGGTTTCCTCTTTTATTAAAACACCATGGCAACCTCCTTTACGCGTACCCTGAGTCTTAAAATCACGACAAAGGCTTGGGGTGTTTCAGCAATGGAGGTGTATCATGGTTTGAAGGACGTAGTTGGGGCAGGGCCACGGGTCCTTCAAGGTCTCATTAACGTTTCCACATATGTATGGAATGTCACCGTAGTTAATGAAAGTGTGAAGGAAAAGTTGCTCGACGAAGTCCTTGTCGTGAAGGGAGAGGTGTGTAATGTGGAGGAAATAGATTCTGATCGTATATTAGTCAAGATGAAGGTTCCGTTAGAGATCCCAGAGTAACGGGTTATCAATGAATCAATCAGGTATGGCAAAGTAGACAAAGTGGAACACGAGACCGATCCATTTGATCGAACCTTAGAAAATGGTATCAGAAGAATTTGGTTCGAAAAGGTAGAACAACCTCTCCCAAGTAATGTCACGATAGGTGGTCGATTTATCTTGCCATTATGGTACAGGGGCAACTCAAAGAGTGTAGATTCTGCTTAAAGTGTAGATCATGGCTGGCATTTTCTTTTGAAAACAGATAGAGTGATGCTAGATTAACATGTTATCATGCACTTTTATTCTTTTTAAAACGTGTATGCTAGAAGAACGTGATTATAAATGTTGAAAATTATGCCTTTTGCTGCTTCCTAATATCACTCGGCAAGTTCCGTAAAACCGGTGAAACGCACCACGTGACACGCGTCACAAGTGGAAGGGACGAGGGAATCCCCTCTAGTCGTTAACGTGTTATTTAGTCCGACTGGCAAGGAGAAGAGTTGCATTTAGATATATTTATGGAATTAATTTTTTTTAAATGACACAAAGATGCGTAGTACGATATCGAAACACACGTGAATAATTTATCCTTTGATTAATTTCCATCAGATTAAACTTTGGCAATGTTTGCCGAGCGATAGTATTGAGATTTCGGGGGTCTCGGTGGTAGGCATACATGTGTTAAAAATACATGAATTTTCACATTCAACGCTAGAAAAATGCGTCATACTATTGATTCTCATATAAAAAAAAGAATTGTGAATCGTGTTCTAAAATCCCGCTGTACATATTAGAATATATTTTCTAATATTAAACGATTTTTAGCGACAGCTCAATCGCCAATCCATCCCGCTAGCATTTAGCATTGCGCGAACCGAAGGTTCGTCGTATCTTCTTTCCAGCCACAAACGGGTAAATCGAGTCCACTAAACGATTCCTTCACAGGAATGCCGGAATCGCGATAATGATTGGATAAAACCCGCATTCTTTCAGCTCATACATATTAATGAGCAATAATAAACACGAAAGAAGGAAACCCCTTTATCTGAAATTAACTTTCTCGAGGTTCTGTAAAAATGAAATCTGTCAAAATCATCGGCAGCAACACATTTATATCAAATTGCCATTAAAATATTATGTAGTTATTAAATGTCAATTTGTCAATGTGTCCAAACTGTTTGAACATTGATAAATTGGCATTTAGTAATTAAATGAGATAATTGCTTACCAGTAGTGAATGGGTCAATAACTGACTTTTCATAAACTTAAAACTTATGGATTTCTTTATAGATATCCCATTTCTCAAGTATGATTTGGCTTTTAAATTTTTGGAAATCATACACTATTTCCTTTTTAAAGATAAAGGCCTATGTAAAAAATTTAGCTGTTATGATAATAATTTTGAATCTTGAAAGCCAACACATCTGGGAAATGGGCTAAAGCTGAGCCTATAGGTTTATGTAAGTGTAAGCACATTGAGTGAACACTGATAGAATTGTAAACCTGGCATAAATCATGAATGTTACCTTGAAAATATCGACATGATAAATATATCAAACAAACAAATAATTTAAAATCAAATTTAAGGGAGTGGCATGGTTCTCAACAATGGACTACTTAAACGACGAACCCAGTTCACGGCTCAGTGGTGGATTATCTTACCACAGGAGGAAACATTGACAATCTTCTTGACTCTTCTCTCATGCACCCAATAGTTGCCTACCTGTAGTGAACACTGATAATGCACAATCAGATCGAATGAAAGGTTCCATTGAACCAATAAAGAACCAACATGGCCACCAAACAGTAAATTATGATTGGTCCATGACAGCCATGTTTTATCACTGATCAATTTCTTTTGAACAAACTTTAATCACCCATAGTTATCGATGAAATATCAGGAGTTTCAGCCTGAACCGTAAGCACTTCCTGTGATGTCATTTTCAAGAACAAGATGTTCACCTGAAAATGGATCAGTTAAAATTCCAGGCACTCAATATGGGGTACTCCTGGCCGAATTTGGTTAAAACTGGGAATTGATTAACCACCCAAAAAATTGCTTTTGTGGTAGATCTGAGAAATGTCCATTTTCAGACCAGGACTCCAGTAGAATACTATTTTGTAAATTTACTACTGGAATGACTGGCTCGATAATCAAGCCAGTCATTCCAGTGATAAATTTTCAAAAATAATATCAACCCGCAAATGGACATTTTCTATGAGAAAATTGATACTTATTTTGAAGAATTTGAGGGGTAAATGGTTAAGGATGAGACATCTGACCAATCAAATTTCTGAATAGAACTTCTGGAGCGTACCGTACCACCATAGGGTCCATCTAGTTAAACTTGGTTAAAATCAATCAAGCGGCTGAGGAGATGCATTTTGACAATTTCCGGGAACTTTTTCATAGAATCCAAGATTTTCACCCCAAAACTGACTAATCGAAGTTCTGAACTCAGAAGCGTAGCACCATACGGTTCTTATGGCCAAATTTTGTTGAAATCCACCAAGGAGATGCATTTTGACAATTTCCAGTAAATCATTTACAAAATCTAAGATTTTCACCGATCAATTTATGGATCAATCAGAATTCTGAAGAGATGTTCTGGAGCCTAACACCCAGGGGTAGATTTTAAGGATTTGTTCTACTAACCTAGACAGGATAGTGCATCATCGATTTTACTATCCCGCAGCAAACTTCACTAACCCTATGTTTATAAGCTCAAAGCTGATCACTTCTTTAATCCAATCACTGATACAGAGAAGCAGTTGAATATTTTGAAATTAGTTTGTCTGGAAAGCCATTGCTACCTTTGGTGGGTACTCAACATAATGGCATTAGAATAGCATTTTTTTGTATTTCCTCTTTTGAGAGCAACTAAGCCAGACAGGTTAGTGCAGGTGCAGTTTTACTAGCCCATATGAAATTCTACTATCCTCGGGTTAACAGGTTAGTCTTATAATCGAGCCCAGCTAACACGATAAGATTCTCCCAGACATATTTGCCTGAAATTGGTCATAGAAGATGCGATTTTACAGACAGCTGAGTCACGACCACCACGGCATAAGCTCAATTTGTCAGCATTTATCTCATAATCGGCCATAACTGTCATGATTTTTTACCTGCATCGCCAGACGCAAGGGTTAATATGAGAATGGAGTGCTTCGACTTCTTCTGGGTAAAAATCACAATGCAACAGCTTTCAGCAACAGTTTTTTTTACAAATTGGACACTGTGAATAACTCTGGTTCAACTGGCCGAATGTTTGTCTATGGGGTCCTGAATATGTTTTGAGGTCAAAGCTAAATCTCAAACAGTAAAAGCTTTCAGTTGGCAACATTGCTTAAAAAAACAGACACTTTTGACGCCATAGCGGCCCAATAGAAAAATATACATGTATCAACGACATGAATATTGTGCAAATTTGTCCAGGTTATTCATTACAACCGAATTACCATTGCATAAGCTGACCCAGGATATGCAATTTGACCGACGGACGAACACCATGGCATAGGCTCACTTGGGCCTTCAGGTCAGGCGAGTTAATAATGATCTGATATTCCGAATATTCTCAGTTTATAGAAATTTAGCCATGCACAAGAATCATAGTAATTTCAATAGTTGATGCAACAACAATCTTCTATGATTTCACATAGAATGGCTGTACTAATACCCGAGTGTACTGTGAAGGCCCATGCTTTCATTGTGCTATGATTTCACATAGAATGACTACTAATACCTGAGTGTACTGTGAAGGCCCATGCTTTCATTGTGCTATGATTTCACATAGAATGACTGTACTAATACCTGAGTGTACTGTGAAGGCCCACGCTTTCATTGTGCTATGCTTTTCTGACCCCTGTTTGCTTTAACCCTTTCACGGATGAATTCCCCATATCTAATTTTCAAGGCAACCATAGAGGAAAACTGTTGAATATTTTGAAATTGATCTGACTAGAAACTGTTGCTGCCTTAGGAAACAACAACTTCCAGTTAAATCAATTTCAAAATATTCAACAGAATAAGTTTTACGTCGTACGGAATTAATTTTTTCAGGGATTTGTCAATGAAAGGATTATGCTAACACTGCCTTCCAGTAAAATTTGTTGCTGAATATCCAACAGCTTTCTTATATTGTATTAACCCCCTTGAAAAAGCTATAGACTGTCAGACTGATACTGGAGTTTCATGGATAAAACCAAAAGAATTAAGAGAATCATGGACAACAAAACATCATGGATAAATCTGGCTCACACTTGATGCATGTGGTTAAGGTAAAGGAAAATGGAGCTTCCAAATGGTGTTGACCAGTAAAGAAGATACAATGAATCAGAAAAACTTAAAGCAACTAAACTACCTTAATATGCCTCCCAATGCTCAGATGCGCGAGGAGAGATAAATCTAATTCTGTTCCTTTTTATAAGCGGTCATGTTATTACTGTACTTGTTATATAACAGTGATCTACTAGTATATCTGCTAGTAAAAGCGATATAAAATACCCGAAACTATTCTGAAAACAATTTGACATGCCACTGGTATATGCAGCAAAGAATTTCAGTGAAAATGGTTTCAAATTATTCGCTGGCATCATTTTGTGACCATAGAAACAATCAGTGAAAATTACACTAGCCAACTGGAAAACATTTTGACTGAGAATCCTTGCTGCTGCTAGCAACTACTTCCAGTCAGATTGTTTTAAAAATAATCAGCAGTATTGCACCAGTAAATAAGCTCTGTTATAGGTATCAATGCACAAATGGAATACTATTTGCGTGGCACTTAAACCCCACTGATAGGCACTTACGTCCACTGACATCTTTGATTGTTTGCAATATGGGTAAAATGATTGCTCCGATTATTCAGATAAATACATGGTTAATGTCTATGTTTAGAAACATCGTTTTAAGTTATTCTGACTCATCTCTGGTATTTTACTGGAGTTAATAGGTTTATTCCTCTATGATGGTAGCAATCAACAACATTTCGATGTTCATCTTTTCATTTTCTTTAAATTATAATATATTATGGTGGCTGTTCTGGAGGTAGCGTTGATTGACACACATCTTTGAAATTAATGATAATTTCAACAATTTCAAATGACTAATAACGAAATTTGACCATTTAAGCAATAATAAAAGTTTTTATTGTGAAAGATTATTAAATCTGTTGTATCGCAACAGTATATATATGATAATATTCTCAGAACATAGAGTCATAGACAGTAGAATTCCGACTGTTGATTAAAGCACAATATGTACCGAATTTTGTCCCATATAAATCAAATCTGCAGACAGTGAGTGAAATGTAGCCGCATGTGTGAATACTGCATATTGTTCACAGTAGGTTATCAATAATAGGTGTGTGTCACTGAAGGAAGCCTCCACACTGAGTGTCCGACATGGCGATAGTTCTCATCCTGCCAGGGGATTACACCAGTTCTTACTAAAGCACACACTATAACATCACATATTCAACTGAGCAAAGTTATGCACATGACACGTCGTTATCTCAGAAAGTGGGTCTAGTCCTCTAGATAAATGGTTAAACCACCTAAAATCACAGATTTCTTCAAGGGCAGTGTCACTCTCAGGGTAAGACTGACATTCTGCTACAGACGACATCAGTACATGAGTAACACGACTAGCACAGACCTGCAAAAGAAAGGACAGTTAAAGAGAGATGTTGAAATACATGTATGAAGCATGTTCCCCGAGTTTGTTGAATTGATATGAAGGATATTGAATCACTTTCAGAAGTCTACTATTTAAGTGAACAAGAATTCTAACGGAGACATATTTTGAAATAATACTGCTTTTAAACTGTTATTGTCTTGAATAGCTTACAGCATTATTCTTTCTAAAATATACATCGGTGTATCTACTTTCATAAAGATCTGACCTTTTTAATTACAGCCTCTCGATATCAAGAGCTATTCAATAATGATGTTGTGAATATTTTGAAGCTAATAATTTGACTGGAAGTTGTTGTTGCCATAGAGAGCAAAAGTTCCCAGTCAAATTAGTTTCAAAATATTCAACAGAATCTCCCCTACATTATAACAAATCGGTAATAGCTGGTCTGTGAGAGATAAATGATTAATATCCTAATTATTATGCTTTGACTACACAGAATTTAATCATCTTGTCACCTTTAGTCGTTTTACTTTCAAAATATGGAGACACTAGTGCTTCAGTTATTGTACCTGTAGGCTTATCATGATTGTCTCATTACCCTTGCCCTGTAGAGGTAATACGGTATTGCATTCAGATCTGATAGTGTGTCTGGAGCTCAGTATCGCTTACCTGGAGTACTGTTGTCAGCAATAGTTTTTAGTTTTAAAAGCACACATTGTGGCCAGACATTTGTAAGAGTAACCTGTTAACCCTTTAATGGTCAAATTTGGTCAAAAAACTTTAATATCTGCCTATTGAATGTCTATTTACAGGCCAAGAGAATACAACTTTTGAAAATTTATCACTGGAATGACTGGCTCGGGTATAAAGCCAGTCATTCCAGTGGTAAATTTTCAAAATTGTATTCTCTTGGTCTGTAAAAATGGACGTTCCTCAAGCCCATAACAGAGGCCGGTTTTGGCTGGCATGACCATTAAAGGGTTAAACAATTTTGGGAGGATTTCTGGAAACCCAAGATAGCTGCTGAAATAAATCCACCAATCAGTTTTATGTATATATTCTATTCGGATGCCTAACACTATAGCAGCCAAGTTTGCTTGAAATCGGGCCAGTAGTAAAATTTATTAATTACTGATAAGTATTTTTCACCAAATTTCATTCCTAATTTCAGAAATCCAAAATGAGCACAAAAGATTTAACAACCAGATTCTGTATAAATGTCAAGAGTCATACATGTCTCTCCAGGAGAATTTCGAAGCGGAGTAATCACCTGCTCTCCTGAATTTAAATTTAAACCAGTGAAGCGAGTAGTGTTAGTACTCGCCTCTATATTCTACCATCGTTACTAAACAATATAGGCAATCTATGAGATGTTCGCCTAGAATTAACCTTAGGCAAGAGGAGAGCAACCATTCGCCTCTCCATAAGTCATGATCATATAATGTAGCATCTTAGAGGTAATTACATACAGGTCTTGTTGAAACATACTGTCCTCTTTAAGACAAAAATGTGTTTTGAAAGATTTTTGAAATACTAGATAGCCATTGTAAAAATCAACCAATCAAGTAATAGTTTGTATCAAAAAATTCCATGCGGTTTAAGGTCATGCCAGCCAAGCTTGGTTAAAATTTGGTCATTTTTAACAAGATTTAATTATACGTTTTGAAAGATTAAAAAAAATTATAGTAAAATCCAAGATGTCCAGGTCAAATCTTCAGGTGGCTATTGGAAAATTTACCAATCAAATTTCTGGATAAATTCTGGGAAGCCTACTATCATAGAGCTATCTAAGCACAATTTGATTAATATCGGTGGTTAATGGCCAGAAGTATTTTCATAAAAAGAATTATAGATGGGCAGGCGACAGAGGCAAAGGTCACCATGGTATAAGCCCGCTTAGTCACTTGTCCCTTCAGAATGGGTGTGCTAAAAATTACTGATCAAATTTGGATAAAATTTTAACACAATAAAGGCTGATACTGTGAAGAGAATTTTCAGATGTTGGCTGTGATCAGTCAACCAATTTGGCTCAAATTTTAATAGAAAAGTTTGTAACCGTACATTAGGCTTCCACAACATGGCCATGTTTCATACGGAAAATCTGTCATTAGGTGGAGGGTGATCTTGCTCGCTCTGTAGTTAATATTTACCGGTAAGCAAATGTTTGCTTATCAGACTGAAAGTTCATGTTTCTTGTACAGCAATAACCGAATCAATATGGGGTTCTAGCATGCATGATGGTCAAGAGATTAATTTTTTTAAACTTATCACTGGACTGGATGACTTGATAATGGAGCCAGTCATTCTAGTGGTAAATTTTCAAAAATACAATTCTCATGACTTGCAGATGAGCACGCAGTAAGGAGATATGCTGATTTTTGTTACCAAATTTAACCATTAAAGTGTTAAATATTCAAACATTTATCCAGACAGACGAGATCTCTCTTGACATAAACAAAACCTTTGTACTACAATCAATTCTGGAATCATAGTTTAATCCTCATCCCATAGGTGGTAATGCATTTGGTATCCAGAAGTGTATCTACTACTGAGCTGATTTGGCTCAAATGTTAGCAACAAACAAAGGATCGTTCAGACTTTGGCCGCGATCCGGCCACCCGTGAAAAATTCAGATGTACATGGCCTACAAAACAAATAATGGCGTTACGGATATCCAAGAAGATACTGGTGTGATTTGGGTTAACACAGGTAGGTGTGTGTGGGGGTGGGGGGGGGGTGGGTGGAGTGATTGTACACTAATTCCACTACTTTGTTTATGTTAAAGCCCATTTTCTAACTTCAATGAAACATTCAGGGTCAGTGAGGTCACCTTTGAAAACAGCTTCTGCAGTGGTCTTGAGAAATGTCCATTTGCAGACCAAGAAGGCTATTTTAGAAAATTTACCATTGGAACGACTGGATCGATAAACGAGCCAGTCATTCCAGTGGTAAAATTTCAAATATTAATCTCTTGCATCAGTAAATCGAAATTTAAAAGAAATTCAAGGGTTAAAGGGTGAGGAGACTGTATACAGTGGCTACTTGTTTGTGTTCCATAAGGTGGTCTCTTCATAGGCATATAATTTCCACTCTGTGATAATATTACTGATTAACTTGGAGGCATTTCAAAATTAAATGGAAATCTAAACTCAACCATTCATCGATTCTAAACTCAACCATTCATCGAAGAGGCTAAGGGACCAGTTAGTGGTGGTCATTGTCTTTATCTATGCCTGCTCATTAAAAATAGAGAGAACTAACATGACAGATGCCAGTATAGACTGGCGGTATAACCTTTTTTATTTTGGCCGTAGAGAAGATTGTGTGCAATATATCTGATATTATTTAAGTCCTCTATTGATTCTTTTAAGAAATTTTAATTTATGACGGTAGTAATCATTACACTGCTCGGATAATTCTCATGCCGGTTTGTACATGTAGCAAAATAATCTAATGCACACCAAACATACACAACAGCAAGATGTTTTAACAGTAACTAAATCAATATACATCATTATTATAGTTTTCTTACAACACACCTTTCCAGTTTTAGCTATGCCCCACTCATCTCTAGCTAAGCTACACCAACACAATGCTTGTGTGGGGATCGATCGATCCCTGCACTTCTTGACTATCAATTTCCAGAAAACTATTCAGGGAAGCTGTTGAATATTTTGAAACTAATGTGACTATTATTAAATAGCAAATACATACAATTCATGCAATGTGTCGGACTGTTAAACATTTAAATGGACTAAATTGAGTCATTCTTGCTGTAATTGATTACGACGTCATACTATGCGTCACGTAGTTGATTATGATGTCATATGATGGATGGATAAATTGGAA
>JAVVLW010002683.1:0-45000 GCA_034401795.1 Chaetoderma sp. LZ-2023a
TTGCACATGGGTTATTTGTTCCTGGGTAATTTACTAAACATTACAATAAAGTAAATCGAGCGCCATCTATTTTACTGTAATTTTCCTGCCGATTATATGTGTTATACTCCCCAAATGCTACTACGCCCGCTGATCTTTAAGACTCAGCCCACTGGCATCAATGATTGACTTATTTGTCATTGATTGACGAGCCACTTTTCATTTGTTGGATAGTTGCACTCGCCACACGGGCCTACTACTACACCTGGATTGAATAGTAATTTACAAAACCTTACAATAAAGTAAATCGAAAATGTAAACAAGAACGCCATTTATTTTTCTGTAATCTTCCTGCCGACTATATGTTATATACTACCCAAATGCTACTACGCCCGCGGATCTTTAAAGAATCAGCCCACTGGCGTCAATGATTGACTTATTTGTCATTGATTGACGAGTAACTTTTTATTTGTTGGACATTTGCACTCGCCACACGGGCCAGCTACCACACGCGGATTGAATAGTAATGTCTTTGCTAAGTTTTGTTTTGCTATCAGATCTTTATCAGCTTATTGTTTTGTATCTATACCATTTAAGCGGTATGTATTAATAGATTGTATTAATGTTCGTTAGTTAGATATGTTATTTATCTTTTGTTTTGGTGTAATATTAATCAGGCTTACTAGTTCACCAGGTTTTTTTCTGGGGGTTTGCAAGCCTTTTTAAAGGAGTTCCTCCGTGAAGTTTGTCCGACTGAGTCAGCGTCGGATTTTCAAAAAAAAAGAGAAAAAAGTAGTAGTAGTAGTTTGTAGTAGTAGTAGTAGTAGTAGTAGTAGTAGTAGTAGTAGTAGTAGTAGTAGTAGTTTGTATTATTATTATTATTATTAAGATTATTATTATTATTATTATTATTATTAGTAGTAGTAGTAGTAGTAGTAGTAGTAGTAGTAGTAGTAGTAGTAGTAGTAGTAGTAGTAGTAGTAGTAGTAGTAGTAGTAGTAGTGGTATAATAGCCGTGGTGGTGGTGGTGGCGGCAATAGTAGTAGTAGTAGTAGTAGTAGTAGCAGTAGCAGCAGCAGCAGCAGCAGCAGCAGCAGCGGCGGCAGTAGTAGTAGTAGTAGAAGTAGTATCGATAGTAGTAGTAGTAGTAGTCATAGAAGTCATATTGATTTGGCTCTGCTATTAACGTCGATTTAAGACGATTCCTACTACGCATATATGATTTATTTCTTGTCTTGCTTCCTTATAAATGTATATACGTTGGTTTTGCTGTTTTGATTTCCTGAAATTTTGTTGTGGGAAGTCGCATTTTGTTGCGAAGTTTTCGTGCCATTACTTTTGATTTGGCTTTAATAGCCATTGTCTTGTCGGCGTCCTCTCTTCAGACCGTAATTGTACATTGTCCACGTTTAGTTGATGGTGATTACTTGCGCAGGCTAGTTATGTAAAGTCTCATTTGCCGTTGGCACGCTAGCGATTATTCCCGTCTTTCGATCGCGTGGCTACACGGGCGCTTTCTGTTGAGCTTCGCGCTTCGTGGCTGTATACAACTCGAGCTTTCTGCAGGGGGTAAAAGCTGCGTTAGAATACTGCATATCACGCAGTAGCCGCGGCGTCTCCTTTGGTCAATTATACCCGTTAATTAACCAAAGACTTCTTACTATCAACTGTAAATGTCACAATGCTCACACCGCTAAACTAAAAATGTCATCCGAATATAAGCGTATGCTTAGTCTTAAAATTAGCACAAAAGGGTGCGGCGTTTCAGCTATTGATGTGTATAATGGCTTGAAGAACACGATTGGCACTGGTCCTAAGGTATTAAAGGGCCTGATTAACGGGACCTGCAATATATGGAATGTGACAGTAAGCACCCAAGAGGCAAAGGATAGGCTATTGGAGAGCGATCTTGTTATAGCTGGAGAAATATGTAGCATCGAGGAGATTGACTCAGATAAATTAATGGTAAAGATAAAAGTTCCTCTTGAAATCCCGAATGAGCATTTGTTAAGCGAACCTAGCCATTATGGGCAAGTATTGAAAATTGAGAGAGAGAGACTTACCGTTTTGATAAAACCTTGGAAAATGGTATTAGAAGAGTATACTTTGAGAAGGTAGACAAGCCTCTGCCTAATAAGTTGTCTATAGACGGTATTTTTATCCTTCCACTGTGGTACAGAGGTCAAGTAAAGGAGTGCAGGATTTGTTCCCGCACTGGTCATCTGGCGGGAGATTGTCCACAAAAAAACAAATGCTTAATTTGTGGTTCAACAGAACATTTCAAGTGGCGATGTCCCAACAACACGCGGACGCCTAAGCAAGATACACACAGTAGCTATGTGGCATCGCGTACTGAACATCAAATTGAGCGAGTTAACTCACTCCCTGCTCAAATTGTTACAGTTTTTGCTGAAACTAATTCAGAAGAGAGTGTAGTTACGGTGAACCCCGTCGTAGTGGAGAATATGGACGAAATTGACGTTATTGAGGAAGGTATTAGCTTAACTCCAGAGAGAACAATCCAGGATACGGATGCGAAGTCAAGTCAAAGCGATCATGATGACACTCTGGATGAAAGCGAATTCCCTTTGTTACCGCGACCAACTACATTCAGGTCGCAGGTGACAGATGACGATGATGAATTTCCATTAAGTCCTTTCCCATCAACTCAGATTACGGACCTAGATAATAAGACTCCTGCGAGTATTAATCCGGATGGCAAAACATCTGTAAGAGATATCGTTGATACGCATGTCACTGATGTTTGTGCTAGCCTTAAGCGTCACAAGGAAGAATTGTCTAGTTCAGAATCTGATGTCGAGGAAAATGATATTGAAGATGATAATATGTCTACTGTTGGGTCAGACTATTCTGTACAGACGCAATGCTCACAGACAGCAAAGGAAATGGTTTTATTTCGTTGAGAAGATGGTGAAGTGTTGGTGCCTTATGTAACAGCCAAAGGAGTACACTATAGACATCTAAGATGTGATTCCGCTATTTCTAAATACAAACATTTAGAAGTAGTTGATTTGAAAAATCATGATTCTAATAGTAAGCTGGGTAAATGGGCCAAAAAACGAAGCAAGCCTAGTAAGAAAAATAAATCCAGTTAGATTAACAATGGCAGTCCTGTATACTATTCAACTATTTATGCTCATTTGCACGATAAATTGCAAAGGCCTAAATACTGAACTAAAACAGAGATGTTTGTTGGAAGTGCTTGAGGACAAAATGGTCGATATAGCTTTGCTTCAGGAAACGAAGATTAAAGATCATGAAATCTTTGATTCATTTAAACAGTTTTTTAAAGGTCAGTTGTTTTACGCATTATCGTGCGATAACAGTGCAGGGGTTGCTATTCTCATTCTTCCACACTGTTTTAAATCTGTTAATGTGTTAGCATCGTCATCAGATACAAATGGACGTTGGGTCAATGTAACAGTTGATATCTTTGACTTTAGCTTGACTATAATGTGTGTTTATGCGCCTGTTTCACATGGTTCACGTCATACATTTTTCCATGATATCTCCGCCATTATTCAAGACAATATATCTGAAAATTTGATATTAGGAGGTGATTTTAATTGTGTTTTAGATTCAAACATTGACAGAAAATCGCAATCTGTATATAATGATACGTCACACGTTGAATTAAAACATGTTTGTGACAGGGAACATTTATTTGACAGCTATCGCTTGACAAACCCTCACGACAGGCAATTTACTTGGTTCTCGTCTGATGGACGCATAGCATCAAGATTAGATAGAATTTATTTACAGCAGTCACTTAAGGGCAATCTTAGCCAAACAAGCGTATTTCCTGTAGCATTTTCTGATCACAATATGGTGTGTGTTACTTTAGATAATGCTAGCTGGAACAAACAAGGAAGTGGCTTCTGGAAATTTAATAATTCACTATTGTATGATACTAACTATCATCATCGGGTCCACAGTTTTTGGCAGTATTGGCTTCGAATGAAGGATTCATATGAGAATTTAGCCCTGTGGTGGGAGGAAGGTAAATCTGGCTTGGCTCATATTTCCAAGAGGTTTGCACTTAAAAAAGCAAGAGATAGGCGGAAACGTAGGAAGGCATTGGACACATTTTTATTTAGGTTATCTTGTAAAGTAAACAATGGTGATCAAAGCTACAATGATCTGCTAGTCAAGATAAAGCATGATATTAATGAATTAGATCAATATATGCTTGAGGGAGCCAAAGGAAGATCACGGGCTCAAATGCATGCAGAAGGTGAAAAGCCCACAATATTTCTGCAACTTAGAGAAAGCAAGGGGTATTGAAAAAATCACCAGACACCTGAAAACAAAGGACGGTCTGGTTGCTAATTCAAATGAGGAAATGCTGGATGCCGTTTATCATTTCTACGAATCCTTATATGCATCGGAAGGCAGTGATGATGTGGCATCTTCGATCATGTTAGGAAATATGAGGAAGACACTATCAGATTCTGATTGTGAACGTTGTGACAGCCATATTTCTCTTAGTGAATTAACAGAGTCATTGCAAGGAATGAAGTCAGGAAAATCTCCTGGCTGTGATGGACTAACAGTGGAATTCTATCGTGCATTTTGGCATGTGTTAGGTCCATCATTCCTTCAAGTTGTGAATGATGTCTTCGAAAACGGACATCTACCTCCATCTATGTCCCAAGCATATGTCCGAATTCTGTACAAAAAGGGGGACAGGGAGGATTTGAAAAACTATAGACCCATATCTCCACTTTGTGTTGATTATAAGATCATATCACGAACATTATCATTGCGATTAAGTAGAGTATTGGCCCAAGTAATTGATCCTGACCAAACTTGTGGTATTCCGGGTAGAACTATTCTAACTAATGCCTTTCTCATAAGGGATGTAATTAGCTTGGTTGAAAAAGACAGCATCCCAGCAACTATTATTGGACTTGACAATGAAAAGGCATTTGACCGCCTAGAATGGCAGTTTCTGTTTAAATCCCTGGAGCACATAGGTTTAGGAGTACATTTTATTAAATGGGTCCGGATTCTGTATACTGGAATTAACAGCAGATATCTTTTAAATAATTGTCTGACTAATACTGTGATACTAGCACGCGGTGTACGGCAAGGTTGTTCTCTGTCACCCTTGTTATTTGTCATAGCCATGGAATCACTGGGATCAACACTGAGGGAAGACCCTACGTTTAAGGGGATATCCATACATGGTATTGCGAGACCATTAACGGTATCCCAGTATTCAGATGATACTACAGTGTTTGTTGGACATGACAGCGATTTTGGCAGCTTAGATAAAATATTAAGTGTGTTTCAAAAAGCTTCTGGACTAAAGGTCAATCGAGATAAATCTGTCGGCCTATTTCTTGGTCCTTGGATTAACAGGTGTGATAATATTATGGACATAAAGTGGTCAAATGACTATATCAAAATAATAGGCATTTACTTTAGTCGCAAAAAGGACACGTTAATAAACTTGACACACCGAGTATGTAAACTGAAGCACGTGTTAGCAAGTTGGAAGCGACGCCGTTTGTTTATATTTGGTAGAGCATTTGTTCTGAATAATCTGATAATGTCTGGTTTGTGGTATACAGCTTCTGTTGTCCATATGCCAAAACATGTAGAAGATGAGATTAATCAGCTAATGTCTGGCTTTTTGTGGGAAGATAAAGCTAAACTTATAGCTAATACAGTTTGTATCAATGCAAAATTGAAAGGTGGTTTGGACTTGGTACACATTCAAACAAAATGTGCGTCATTAAAACTTAAATTTCTGCATGATTTGATATATTCCAATTCACCTTGGGCCATTGTTTCACGAACATTATTGGGAAGGTATATTGGACCTTATTCCACAGAGTGTATATTCCTTTCAAAGACACCACCTCCAAGCGTCATGAAGATACCAGATGTCTTCAATGAGCAACGCCAAGCATTGAACATGTTTACTAAGGTAACGCCATCACCGTTAGAATGGGAAAGTGTGCTAGACCAGAGACTATGGTGAAACGACACTATTCAGATACGAAATAAAGGCCTTTACTTCCCATAATTAGCTAGTAAAGGTGGTCCAGATTGTCCGATTTAATCAACTCAGATACACGTTCGTGGATTTCAGGGCAAACAATATCAGAAAAATATGCATTAAGGAGTATTGATGCCCATCGTCTGTTAGGACAATTAAAGAAAGCTGTTCCCATCGACTGGTTCACACTACCAAATGCTGTTGACAAGGAGGAAATTTCTCCACCAGTGTTGCATTACGATGGAGAAGAATTCAAATGCCATATGCGTTCTCATGATTGGTATAGTATCTTAATATGTAGACACGCCAAAATGCCCAGAGCAATTGATGCATGGAATAATACCAATTATAAACCCTCTGACTGGAATAATGTGTGGAAGCATTTACACTTGCCATTTATACCACATAGGGCACGTGATGTAGCATGGCGGCTCATTCATCGCAGACTTTGGGTTGGCCATTTATTACAGAAATGTCGAATTACAAATAGTAATCTATGTCCTCTCTGTAAAAACGAGGAAGAGACATGTGTCCACTTGTTCATTAATTGTCTGGAAATTTGTGAATTCTGGAAATTTGTGGAAACAATTGCAGTAAAATTTGATATTCATTCTTTGAATCTAAAAGCAGAAATGATTTTGTTTAGGGATCTTAAATCTATAAAGCGGCATCTAACCAGCCATAAGCATGGGGTCTTAATCTGTCTTATCATGATAGGTATATGGACAGTTTGGAAATACCGATGTGCACAGGTGCTGAATCCTGACAGGTCAACCCATTTAATTTCCCTGACAGCGATTTTTCGTACCCTTTTAATGCATTGCCTTCAAGGCGAATTGCACAGGGCTACGAAAGAAAGGAGTTTGGAGAAATTCAAAGATATGTGGTGCGGGAACAACATAGTTGGAGTTCTGCCAACGAATTTAATAATGTTACGTCTATGAGCATTTTCTGATGAATACATGTTAACTGGTTCTCTACAATTAATTACATGTAAGATGTATTGTTGTGGTTATTTGTGGATTTGGTAATGTAGAAACTGTTGCTGTATCACATTAAATTGATTTCAAGATACCTAACAGTCTATAATTATGATTAATTTGGAATTAACATGCCTGGGCGCTTGGGGCTGCAAGGGTTAAGGCGTGTCCTACAAGTGGCAGGTGGTCATATACGCAACTTTAATATTCGTTGGTTTTACAATGCGAAAAGTGACTCTATATCCCAATGTAGCTACTATTAGCCCTTGTTCCGGAGTAATTTTCGAAAATCCATTCGCAAGTAAATTTAGAATCCCATAAAATATTTAAACATTCATTTGAGCCTCTTTATACTAACAATGTTTGTAAACATAGCCAAATACACAATAAGCGCGTTTGTTCCAGGTTTATTCTGGAAAACGATCGTGCAAGTAAAGTGATTTGTTAAGTTTCAACTCACATTTACCACACTATGCAATATTACCGTGTCGCTAAACACATTGCAGATATTCTAGTATTTGCCTTTTTATAAATCATCCTGTGGGCCTTAATTGGTTTGTTCTTAATACTTATAAGCTTACGCTTGAACCGTGTGTTTATGTTATGACCTTAATTACACTGCTGTCAATATTTATTACTACAGTAGAGTCAGTAGAACAATGGCAGACGCGAGTTTTGGAGGAGGTGTTGCTCTTATGGACAGCAACAAGCTTGTGGCAAATTTGTTTTTCACATATACATTGCCGTCATATGAATACAAAGAAATTTTGAGAGTCTAAATTTCAGTGCTCTAATTCTCAAATAAGTGTCTGATTTCTGAACGTGTGGATTTTTTAAGTTATGCTGTTGCGCTTAATGGCAGGAATTTTTGATGATGTAATATATGATTTTATAAAATGTCTTATGGAAATGTTTGTTAACCCTTTGAACCCTCGGTTCACATAATATTAATTTCAAACATCAGTACAAGAAAGCTGTTGTGTAATTTGAAACGAATTTGACAGGTATATGTTGTTGTCTACGCAGCAACAGCTCTAAGTCGGGTTGGTTTGAAAATACATAGCAGAATTTTTATAAAATTAAAGTATTTTGGTGTGATTGCATTTCGTGTTGAAAGGGTTAAGACATAGCCTAGTTAGATGATGCATAGAATTTTAAACAAATTATATAATTGAACTGCAAATATTTATTACTTATTTATACATGTGACTGATACGATAATTGTTTTCTATTGAGTTCTTCTTTGTTTAATGTTCTTTTTCAGTCAGTATATTTTTGGGTACGATGGATTTCCACACGATCCTTTGATCGTGTTACCAAAAAAACAAAAAGAAAAAAAGTAGTAGTAGTAGTAGTAGTAGTAGTAGTAGTAGTGGTAGTAGTGGTAGTAGTAGTAGTAGTAGTAGTAGTAGTAGTAGTAGTAGTAGTAGTAGTAGTAGTAATAGTAATAGTAGTAGTAGTAGTAGTAGTAGTAGTAGTAGTAGTAGTAGTAGTAGTAGTAGTAGTAGTAGTAGTAGTAGTATAATAGCCGTGGTGGTGGTGGTGGCGGCAATAGCAGCAGCAGCAGCAGCAGCAGCAGCGGCAGCAGCAGCAATAGGAGTAGTAGTAGTAGTAGTAGTAGTAGTAGTAGTAGTAGTAGTAGTAGTAGTAGTAGTAGTAGTAGTAGTAGTAGTAGTAGTACTAGTAGTAGTAGTAGTAGTAGTGGTAGTAGTAGCAGTAGTATCGATAGTATCAATAGCAGTAGTGGTAGTAGTAGTCACAGTTACCACCCTGTCAGGTTCTAGGATGGTGTACAGCTACAGTATCCCTGACATGGAGGAATCATGGTGGTACACAATCTCAGAACGAGCCAAGGAGCCGAAATAGCAGTACACGGTCCCACGTGGTGAAGCTGGTGCTTTCAAACAAAAATATTCACTCCCCGTGATACAAATCAAAACAATTTTTGTTTTGGTTACAACATAGGTGTACTTTCCAGGTAGTGCAAATACTGGTTGGCTTGGATTGAATTCCCTGTTTAGCGCAATATTCACACTTGCCACGGTCGGTCATGAATTTGACTCTATGAATTCGCAGCTCCCATTTGCGAACATCGTCGCAAGTGGTATATCCATCTTCTTGGCATTTTTTGCCTGTTTTTGGAAGAGAACTGGAGAAAAGGATGCTCTACCCCTCTTGTTGTGGACTTTGTTTGCTATGGCCAATAAGCCCTTGGCTACCTGCCTTCTGAAACCTAATACTGACACTTCCTCTATCAAAGAACACTATGCCACATAGGCATTGACAAGGCTAACATCTACAAGATGAAAGAACATCCCTTGCCACCACTTCTTTGATTTTATGTCAATGGCATAGATAGCTTTGAGTATGTCAGCCTTGTCAACCCCTTCAATGTTTGCATTATAATCACTGACTGCGTTTGGGCAACTAATTTCCCTCTTTGTACCATCATTCTCAGTGCGCATCACACTAACCTTCTCAGTCCCATGGAAATTAGATAGGAGATGGACGGCCTTTTTGTCTTTCCACCGAAAGAATGTGACGCCTGTGTCACTTGTGCGATTGTCAAAATCACCCTTGCTCAAATTCTTTTCAACACTTAGGTCTGGGAGTCCTTTACTGTTTGGTCTCACAGTCCCACACGCATGGACACCACGATCTTTCAGTTCTTCCATAAGATCAATAGATCTAAAATAATTGTCAAAGTAAACTGCATGATTCTTACCAAACAATGGTTCTGTCAATTCAAGCACAACCCTGCCACCGAGGTCAAATGTTTTGGCCAGATCAGGACCTTGCATGTCCTGCTTACCCTTGTACACTTGAAAGGCATTTATGTGGCCCGACATTTCTCCACGCATTCAAATCTTTTAACCCCGTTTGATAGGTTTCATTGGGTTGTACTGTTTGATGGAATGACGACTCTTGAATTTCACCATTGATTCATCAATGCTTTGGGTGCGGCTTGGCTGCCAAAGTTTCATAAAATTTCCATTCAGTGAGTCAATCAGTGGTCGCAATTTGTAAAGCTTGTCAGTACACGTTTGGGCCATAGTGAGGTTGTTGTTGACATGCAGGTTAGCTAATATACTACGAAATCGTTCTCGTGTCATAGCTGATGCCACGAGGTCAACATTAACATCACAGTAGAGACGGCATTGTGGAAGTTCATGGTTCCCCATTAGGATATTAATCCCAAGAAATACTTGAAGCTCGTCATCTGTCAACGTGGAAAATGCCCTATTTTGCTGACCTGCATACAGATTTGTTTGCTCCACAATGTTACCACGAATGTTCACATCAAACTACTTTAGGTAAAACTCAGTTGGAGTAGAGCAATCAACAAAATACTCCGGCCATCACTGGTCCCTCATGTTGTGTAAAATTCCCATGCTCAGTTTTGCCAGTCGCCTTCTTCCATCGTCGATGTCTTTCTGTTTAAAAAAGTATTTCTGTTATTTTTCCAATTGGAAGCTTAGCATTAGGCTTATCGGAAACAGAATGCTTATCAGGACTAGGAAACTCCTTACTCATTAGTCGACGATCAATTGAGCCTTTGGCCATTTGATGTAGAAGGTTGTGGCTCGACCTCAATATCATAATCCGGCTGATAATCCTCTGTTTCATCGGCACTAGAGTCAAGCTTGTGTAAAAGATATGATAGGTCAGAACTCGGGAGGATTGCATCTATGTCTTCTTCGTCACTCGTTTCAACAAGTGTTAATCCTACCCCCCCCCCCCCCTCCCACTCCCACCCCCCCCCCCCGATATCATCTGGAATGTCATCTGCCATGATAATACCCAGCGCTTCCTCCAAATTCATCTTGCTGCGATAACCACTGAAATAGAGAGCTTTATTTTTATCACAGAGCTATGCTGCTGTTGCTGCTACAGAGCTGCTGCTACAGAGCTGCTGCTGCTGCTACAGAGCTGCTGCTGCTGCTACAGAGCTGTTGCTGCTACAGAGCTGCTGCTGCTACAGAGCTGCTGCTGCTACAAAGCTGTTGCTGCTACAGAGCCGCTACTGCTACAGAGCTGCTGGTGCTACAGAGCCGCTACTGCTACAGAGCTGCTGCTGCTACAGAGCTGCTGCAGCTGCTACAGAGCTGTTGCTGCTACAGAGCTGCTGTTGCTACAGAGCCGCTACTGCTACAGAGCTGCTGCTGCTACAGAGCTGCTGCTGCTGCTACTGCTCAAGAGCTGCTGCTGTTGCTACAGAGCCGATACTGCTACAGAGCTGCTGCTGCTACAGAGCTGCTGCAGCTGCTACAGAGCTGCTGCTGCTACAGAGCTGCTGCTGCTACAGAGCTGCTGCTGCTACAAAGCTGTTGCTGCTACAGAGCCGCTACTGCTACAGAGCTGCTGGTGCTACAGAGCCGCTACTGCTACAGAGCTGCTGCTGCTACAGAGCTGCTGCAGCTGCTACAGAGCTGTTGCTGCTACAGAGCTGCTGTTGCTACAGAGCCGCTACTGCTACAGAGCTGCTGCTGCTACAGAGCTGCTGCTGCTGCTACTGCTCAAGAGCTGCTGCTGTTGCTACAGAGCCGATACTGCTACAGAGCTGCTGCTGCTACAGAGCTGCTGCTGCTACAAAGCTGTTGCTGCTACAGAGCCGCTACTGCTACAGAGCTGCTGTTGCTACAGAGCCGCTACTGCCACAGAGCTGCTGCTGCTACAGAGCTGCTGCAGCTGCTACAGAGCTGTTGCTGCTACAGAGCTGCTATTGCTACAGAGCCGCTACTGCTACAGAGCTGCTGCTGCTACAGAGCTGCTGCAGCTGCTACAGAGCTGTTGCTGCTACAGAGCTGCTGCTTCTGCTGCTACAGAGCTGCTGCTGCTACTACTGGTGCTGTTACTACAGAGCTTCTGCTGCTGCTGCTGCTGCTGCTGCTGCTCAATAGCGGCTGCTACTCCTGCTGCTACAGACCCGCTGCTGCTGCTACAGAACTGCTGCTGTTGCTACCATAGAGCTGCTGCTGCCACAGAGCTGCTGCTGCTGCTACAGAGCTGCTGCTGCTGCTGCTGCTACAGCGCTGCTGCTGCTGCTACAGAGCTGACACTGTTGCTGCTGCTGCTACAGAGCTGCTGCTGCTACAGAGCTGCTGCTGCTGCTGCTACCGCTCAAGAGCTGCTGCTGTTGCTACAGAGCCGCTACTGCTACAGAGCTGCTGCTGCTACAGAGCTGCTGCAGCTGCTACATAGCTGTTGCTGCTACAGAGCTGCTGCTGCTACAGAGCTGCTGCTGCTACAGAGCTGCTGCTGCTACAAAGCTGTTGCTGCTACAGAGCCGCTACTGCTACAGAGCCGCTGTTGCTACAGAGCCGCTACTGCTACAGAGCTTCTGCTGCTACAGAGCTGCTGCAGCTGCTAGAGAGATGGTGCTGCTACAGAGCTGCTGTTGCTACAGAGCCGCTACTGCTACAGAGCTGCTGCTGCTACAGAGCTGCTGCAGCTGCTACAGAGCTGTTGCTGCTACAGAGCTGCTGCTTCTGCTGCTACAGAGCTGCTGCTGCTGCTACTGCTGCTGTTGCTACAGAGCTTCTGCTGCTGCTGCTGCTGCTCAATAGTGGCTGCTACTCCTGCTGCTACAGACCCGCTGCTGCTGCTACTACAGAACTGCTGCTGTTGCTACTATAGAGCTGCTGCTGCCACAGAGCTGCTGCTGCTGCTACAGAGCTGCTGCTGCTACAGAGCTGCTGCTACTCCTGCCGCTGCGGCTACAGAGCTACTGCTGCTGTTGCTACAGAGCTGCAGCTGCTACAGAGCTGCTACTACGTACTACTCAAGAGCTGCTGCTGCTGCTACAGAGCTGTTGCTGCTGCTGCTGCTGCTACTCAATAGCTGCTGCTGTCACATAGCTGCTGCTGCTGTCACAGAGCTGCTGCTGCTGCTGCTACAGACCTACTGCTGCTGCTGCTACTACTGCTCAAGAGCTGCTGCTGTTGCTACAGAGCTGTTGCTGCTATAGAGCTGCTGCCGCTGCTGCTGCTACTCAATAGCTGCTGCTACTACAGACCCGCTGCTGCTACAGAACTGCTGCTGTTGCTGCTATAGAGCTGCTGCTGTCACAGAGATGCTGCTGCTGCCACAGAGCTGCTGCTGCTGCTACAGACCTGCTGCTGCTGCTACAGAGCTGTTGCTGCTGCTGCTACAGAGCTGACGCTGTTGCTGCTGCTGCTACAGAGCTGCTGCTGCTACATAGCTGCTGCTGCTGCTACTGCTCAAGAGCTGCTGCTGTTGCTACAGAGCTGCTGCTGCTATATAGCTGTTGCTGCTACAGAGCTGCTGCTGCTGCTACAAAGCTGCTGCTGCTACAGAGCTGCTGATGCTGGTGCTACTGTTGCTGCTCAAGAGCTGCTGCTGTTGCTACAGAGCTGTTGCTGCTACAGAGCTGCTGCTTCTGCTGCTACAGAGCTGCTGTTGCTACAGAGCTTCTGCTGCTGCTGCTGCTCAATAGCGGCTGCTACTCCTGCTGCTACAGAGCTGCTGCTGCTGCTGCTACAGAGCTGCTGCTGCTGCTGTCACAGAGCTGCTGCTGCTGCTGCTGCTACAGACCTACTGCTGATGCTACAGAGCTGCTGCTGCTACTACTGCTCAAGAGCTGCTGCTGTTGCTACAGAGCTACCGCTGCTACAGAGCTGTTGCTGCTACAGAGCTGCTGCTGCTGCTGCTACTACAGACCCGCTGCTGCTACAGGACTGCTGCTGTTGCTGCTATAGAGCTGCTGCTGTCACAGAGAAGCTGCTGCTGCCACAGAGCTGCTGCTGCTGCTGCTACAGTGCTGCTGCTGCTGCTGCTACTACAGACCCGCTGCTGCTGCTGCTACAGAACTGCTGCTGTTGCTCCTATAGAGCTGCTGCTGTCACAGAGATGCTGCTGCTGCCACAAAGCTGCTGTCGCTGCTACAGAGCTGCTGCTGCTGCTACTACTACAGACCCGTTGCTGCTGCTGCTACAGAACTGCTGCTGTTGCTGCTATAGAGCTGCTGCTGCCACAGAGCTGCTGCTGTTGCTACAGACCTGCTGCTGTTGCTACAGAGCTGCTGCTGCTGCTGCCACAGGGCTGTTGCTGCTCCTCCCGCCGCTTCTACAGAGCTGCTGCTATAGAGCTGCTGCTCCTGCTGCGACAGAGCTGCTGCTGCTCCTGCTACTGAGCTGCTGCTGTTGCTGCTACAGAGCTGCTGCTGCTGCTGCTGCTCTCAATAAATTTGAGCAGGATTGCACTGTAACTGTTTGAGATATTCAGCTTTGAAAATAACCCTATAATGGCTTCAAACTGCAAATGTGGTGCTGTCAAACTATTACAGCTACACTGCTGTATAAGCCTGCTGGTACTCAGCAGTCACATACATGTAACGCAATTAGCTATTAGTCCAGTCAATCTACGCTTAAATAAGGTTAACCTAGAACAAATTGCAATAGAAGCTTTTTTGGTTTTATTTGATACTACTGGTCTTCAAGTACCACAAAATAAAAAATTCTTAAAAATCCCACACCGGGAAAGGTCCTAATTAATGTGATTAAAAATGGCTGCCATATTTTTGTTGCAAGCTAAGGATTACATTTCCTATTAATTTTAGACGCATATAATGTATTTCTAAAAAGTAAGAAATGGTAGAATGTGATGCTAAGTGATTGAATCTAGTAGGAAAAGTGTTGTGCTGTCTCATTGCTAGTGTATTTACGTCACCAGCCCTTAATGGTGACGTCACATGTAGACAGGAGGCATTGAAGTATTTATACATTACGCTAGAAGCATCCATTTGTAGGAAGTCTATGGCTAAATTGTGCGGAATTTATGCGCAGAATGTCTCATATGTGCTCTTTATTGTCCGCAGGCCCTTTATAACGAGCAGAGGGACATTTAACACTTTCTGACTATTATTTTCCGTGAATGTACGTTCCGGGCGGAACTTTTTATAAACTTGTTTTCCGTATTCATTTCTGTTTTCTCCACACATTTTATAAAGTTTTCACTTCGTCAAGCTTTTCTTTGTCAAGCTTTGACTTTATCAAGTCATTCTTCATCAAATCGGCTGAAACAAACAGTGTTTGTTTACTTTATGCACACAGAACCGCTATAGAGCGCTTTCAAGGACCTGGTGTCCAGAGCGCATGTATATATGAAAACCCTACACATACATTAATTCACAACACTTTACCCATTACCATATATGAATTACTGTTGAAATATGTATGTCATTGTGTCCCATGATAATTAATCATTAATTACATTGTTTTACTTCACCATTTCAACGTCATGGACGAAACAGCAAATGTAGCACGCTGTGCAATTTGTGGGGAGAGTCTTGACAATGGCAAACCCACATTTGTGATATCATCAAAAGGTATTGCTGGAATAAATGAAGCCAGTTTGACCCGTGAGATTGCACCTATGACTATTGTAAAAGGGCAAAGAGGAGAGATCACATTGATAGAACTAAGATCGAAGCAGCCAGAAAAAGAAAATTAGAAAGCAACTGGCGAAATACCCCATCACCCATTCTCCGCTCACAGGTACCTGAATTCCGATTCAAGGACCACTGCTTTCTATGTGGGACGGCAGTTCAGACAAATAGTAGGTGTGATGAGAATGATGATGTTTTCAAGGTACGCACATGGGATTGCCAGAAATCAATTATTGCTGCATGTGATGAAAGGCCTGAAGACGATAGTTGGACAGAAGAGGTTCGAGGACGGGTCATATATGCTAGGGATCTTCTTGCGGTGGAAGCTGTATACCACCAAGTGTGCAGCGTCAATTTTAGAACTGGCAAACAGATTCCCATGCGATATAGAAGCACCCCAGTAGATGAACCCAAAATTCCACGTTTGGGCAGACCAGTAGATACATCGAGGGAGGACGCTTTCCTGAAGGTAGTCAATTATCTGAGGGAAATCGATGATGAACAGATAACTGTAGTTGACCTGGTTAACAAAATGTCAGAATTCTGCACTGAACCTTACAGTGTAAAATTTATGCGACAAAAGCTTGAGAATCATGTAGGGGAAAGCATAGTAATAACAAATATTAACGGTCGTCCAGATGTTGTAACCTTTCGAACAACTGCTGCAAAGATATTGCAGACATTTCATGATGCACCAAAGGTGGACGACGAGGAGATAAGAAAGCATCAGATCATTAGAACGGCAGCTGCGCTCATAAAAAATGACATCAAATGTATGCAGACATCAAAAGATGTCTACCCAGGGGCAACTGATATCAGATCCTTGGAACATAATTTGGCATATCTGCCAACGACACTTCGCGTCCTCCTAGAAAACCTTTTAAGTGGGGAGTCAAAGGATGTGAAAGTTGCTTCTATTGGTCAGTGCATGATTCAGATGACCAGACCGAGGGTTGTCATTGCACCAATACCATTAGGACTTGGAGTACAAATGCATCACCAGTTTGGGTCAAGGTTTTTGATTGAATGCTTGGCAAGTCATGGCTTTTGTGTTTCATATTCAGAGGTGGTCAATTTCTAAAAAAGTGCAGCGTGCTTTCCAGGGACTGATATCCCAATGTCTGGACATTTTGGACAATATATTGCAGATAATGTTGACCACAACTTGCGTACGTTGGATGGACATGGTACCTTCCATGGCATGGGCATGGTCGTAGCCGTTACCCCTGAGTTAGCACAGCAACATGTCATTCCACGGCTAGAGTTAGCCAGTAATAATGTCCATAATGCAAAAATTGCTATTCACTACTACAAAGCAGTAAAGGGCAATAGGGTACCTTTGGTTTATGATAAACTACCTGTTGTTAGTGTGGCTGACATTTGGAAACACCTGGACGTAATGTGGAAAGTGTCATGGCCGTTGCGTCCTAATCGCCCCGGTTGGTCTGGAACCATGCAAGCCATTTGCAAAGGAGTTCATCCGGGAAAAGCATCAATCCACTTTCTCCAAATGCTAGATATGGATCCAACTGACATGAGTTGTATTTATTCAACCTTGCACTTCATTGCTTCGGAAAACCAACGTCATGGTTCAACACCCATTGTCACCTTCGATCAGCCACTGTGGTGGAAGGCCAAGACAATCATGGCTCATGAAGGCGAGAGAAGTGATTTAGTGCAAATAATCTTGATTCTATGGCTTCCACACAACAATGACCTACCTTGGTTGCATTGGTCACCTCATGCAGTCATCGGGGTTAACAGACGTACTGGAGTTGGTGTATGCTGAAAATGCTGTAACGCACATGTTGACTGGAAAAGCGTATGCCAGAGCTGTACGTGGACATTTCCTGGTTGATGCAGCACTTAATGCAATGGTTCTGTCAACGGCGTATGGCATTCCTATCTTAGAGGTGAGTGAAGGAAATATGGATAATGCAGTAGTGCCGTGTGATGATATTGAAGCAGCTCTACGCCATTTTGATGTTGTTATCAAATATGACTCTAGACTTGAATCAGTGATATCCGATGATGTGTTTGAGCGGATAAATGAGAAGTTAGAATCAGAGAAATCAATGATTGTAAGTAGTCCAACAGGACGTTTATGGGTGCAGTACATGCATATGGTAGACCTGCTAAAGGTTTTTCTCAGAGCTCAGAGGACGGGTGACTTTAAGTTGTACTTGAAGTCACTGTCAGATATGCTGCCCTTCTTTGCTGCTGCCGGGCATTGCCATTACACAAAATCGGTATATTTGCATCTGCAGGACATGGTAAAACTAGAGAGTACAAGGCCAGACATTTATCAGAAGTTTATGACCGGACTATTTGTAGTGCGAAGATCTGATAGGTACTGGGCTGGTCTTGCTAGTGACCTTGTCATAGAACAGTCATTGATGCGGACCATCAAGACCACTGAATTTATTCCCAGAACAATGGATAAGCTACCAGCTCCTGATTGCATTCTGAAAGTTATTCGATGCCAGTGCCGAGGAGAATGTGCGACATTGCGATGCAGCTGCAGAAAGCATAGCCTACATTGTACATATGCATGTGGTGAATGCAAGGGTACCAACTGCAGCAACATTCCAAGTTGTCAAGCTGTAGATCTTGCAGAATTTGACGACATAGACGTTGGTCTTGTGTAAAGATAATATGAATATGTTGGACCTTGCCGTCCATTGAGAAAATGACGGATGTAACTGTTTGTATATAATAAACCATTACTAAATTCATCATACTGATTCAACAAATCATAAAACTTGGATTAAATTTACTTGAATATTGGAAGATTGATAATTGACGTCATGATGACGTCATCAAGAGACGTAATAACGGGTCTACTGTTAGCGGGATGTCATATAGCGATCATATCACGAAATAACAGTTCTTTGCTATCACTTTTATTTATGTAGTTAAGACATTTTATGGGTCTCCAGTCAAAGATACGTAAGATATTCAGCTTAATAATTGGTTTTATGTGGTCCTATTAAATTCTGTGAAATAGTCCTTTACCGGGATAGAATTTTTAGGAATTTTTTATTTTCTGGTAGGTGAGGACCAGTAGCATTACATAAAACCAAAAAAGCTTCTGTTGCAATTTGTTCTAGGTATATCCCTATATTGACTGGACTATATCAGCCTCAGTAGCCTGTCGGTGTACTGATATGTCTGCCGCGTGACCTTTTGTCAGTCGTGCGAATGCGTGATAAAGCACAGCTATAATTTACTGGAATTTACATATCCATATGCCTGCCGGTACTCACGTGTACCAAACCATCAATGACGCCTACAATCCAAGTACACATTAACTATTTTGTTTTCTATGTTATTATCGTATTTAGAGATCACAGTGTTCCACAAAATAAAATACATATGTAATTTTAGTGATCTTGCCTTGTCATATTTGGTTGTTAAAAGTTGGTCATTTCTCATGTGTTAACATACAGAAGTCAGTTGACTAGGACTCGCTCTTTAACCATTTGCTGCCTAAGCCAGCCAAGAACGGCCTTTATAGTTGTCTTGAGAAATGTCCATTTGCAGACCAAGAGAAGACTTTTTTGAAAATTTACCACTGGAATAACTGGCTCGGTAACCGAGCCAGTCATTCCAGTGGTAAATTTCCAAAAATAATCTCTTGATTTGCAAATGGACATTCTTATAAGAAATTTGTTTAGTTTTCTTGATTACTGAACACATTTAGACATTAAAGGGTTACACCAAAAGGCATTTAAGGCTTTTTTCTATATACTACGTAACGGCAAGCGTGTTAAGACTACATTTAGTCTACAATAATAATTAGTAATATTATGCCAAATTACGCATCTGAATGCATCTCATAGCGTCTAGATTTACACATTTTCCAGGGCGCCTCCCGTACTTCCCCTACGAGAGTGGACATGTAATTATGCTCTCTCCCGTACCCTTTGGTATCCAACCTAGGGCCTCGCGACAGCTTAATCCGGCACTGGATGCACAGCTTGCGTCATACAGACTTAGTTGTTGGCCAGCGACAAGTTTGACTTGCGGATCTAGCAGCTTTCAAAAGGACAGGAAGTCTATGTTTGCAACAATATTGGAGGGGCCAGTGATTCTGTTTTAACTCCATTCCTCCCGCCATGCAGCGGTACACCTCCATCACTAACTTCGTCTATATCCGATATGTGTACATGGACAAACTGGGTCTTGGATTAGTTCATAAACATATTCTTATCCTTGAGCCCTTCTGGAGCTGTAAGTAGGTCATCAAGCGGCTTTCTTTTCTTGTCTATGAAGTCTGCCTACTCTATCTCTAGTAGATGACCATGTGTGGATACTGGGGCATATGCTTGGCCTTGTGTGACGCTCACACACAGACATGGCAAAATAACATGGAAACAACACTGCTGAGAAGACATCGCGGTGTACAGAGTCGATAACTGTTTCGGACAAAGCTTTACTTGTACTCTTACTGCGAGGTGTATGCCAATCGCAGCCTTGCTAGTCGCAGTAATGTCCGTAGGCCGAATGTTTCCTTTTATCTACTTTCACTGCTATAATCAATTCTGAAATACATCTTATTACCTTCATCACAGTCGTCGCTTTTTCCACCGAATTCCGTATTATGTTTGATTGCTTCCCTTGTTTTGGAGAGATACACATTGGTGGATGGGTTTCAACTGAGAAAGAACGAAATGCTGCTATTTCATCCGGAACCACATGCACCTCGAAATCGAGGCCATTTGTTCATAGCGAATAAATAAGCTAACTTGTTTCCAAACAGAAATAGAAACATGTTATTTACTACAACTATGAACTTAGCGTAGAACATAATCTGTTGAATATTTTGGCCTTAATTTGATTGCAAGCCATCGCTGAATCTGGCTACACTGGCTTCCAATCAAATTGAGTCCAGAATATGTAACAGTATGCTTTATTTTGCTTTGGAAACATGTGTAAGGTATTTCTGAGCTGTACAGTATCTAGCAAGTTTCATTTGGACCCTTTCATATCTTTCTTATCTATCTTTATTTTTACAAAAAGCAAACAAACAAATAAACAGAAACGTAAATATTGGTAGCAGATATATGCTCTGTATCAACACGCTCTCTGTAGATAGTTCTAGATCTTATTTCATGTGTTCTTGTATCTTTCTTTTCAGTTTGATTGCCTGACAGAAATATTCTTGGATACGCCGATAAATGACTGAATGGTATGATCATGGCCTGTCATCTGTTAGGACCATGCCAGCAGACCTCCGTCTCCAGCCCACTGCTGACCATTATAGTGGGAATGGTGCTATTGTCTACAAGCGGCACCACCACATCAGAGAATCGACGCCCAAATTTCTTATTAATAATGGCGGATGACCTTGGTATCGGCGACCTTGGTTGCTATGGCAACACGACTCTTCGTACACCAAATATAGACAGGTTACGGAGTGAGGGAGTTCAGTTCACTGAGCATATAGCAGCAGCGTCCGTGTGCACACCGAGTCGGGCAGCTTTCCTCACAGGCAGATATCCGATTCGGACAGGTAAGTTTACACGCACTCACGTGCGCGTAGTACTGGCGGTCCATCATCCTCTATTTGCGACTTTTATGTGATCTCTTGGTATTATTCACACAGAGTTATAACGATGTATTGTGGGTAACAAATACACATATTGATGCAAGGCATCAATGGCAAATAGCATTGCCGGAGATTATTATAATTCAAGTTGAGCTTCAAATTAATTTTTATATAATATAATATACATTTTGCAGTAGCACAACAGGTTGTCCACGAAAGACAGTGACTATATCTAGACCTTGGATCCCTACATAGAAAAAAAAAAATTATACATGTAGAACCGGCGCAGGCACTATATAATATGGGAAGACAAGGGCTTCAAGTTAAAGTCAATGCACTATAAAGATATAGTCATTAGACATGTGTTAAATTGACAACATGTTTGCAAGACAGAGAGACATGTGTTTATCTTGTTATATTAACATTCAATATTAAATAGGTTCTTACTATCATTTACACTTTCTTACTTGTCCCATGTAAGTGCTGATGGTGGTTGCGATTGTAATAATGATATTTTCTTGTTAGTGTCATATCTTTAAGATGGTTGTAATGGCATCGGCCTTGGATAGGATTAGCTATGGGCTATAGGAAGAAGCAGATTATATTTTGGGGCAGTCCGTCCATCTTTCCATCCATCTTGTTGACCATATGCATAAATTCTGGGGGTTTTGTTTGATAATTCAGATTCTATCTGGAGCTAAACTATAGGATATATAGAAAGATTTTTACATTATTGCAAGAAAGTTTTGATGATAGAATCGTGCAATATCAAGTGAGTTCTAGATGGTATTATGTTCGAAATCCTGGTTATAAACCGAGTACAGAGATTCTGATACTGAATTTATAGTAAGTTAGTAGCATTTGTAAACTGTAAATTGTGACTAAATTGCGTATTTCGAAGTTACTCCATAGTAGAACTCTGTACTTTATTAGCGTATTCATATATATCTATATAGACATATGGGTGAAATTCTGGAGACGAACCTATTACAAGCGATATGCCAGGACGTATCTACATCTATCCGATTGTGACTAATGCAAACCAACTATCTTTCAATGGGGACATATTGCGACTAAGTAACTACATGAACATACTAGGGAATTATGATATTATTTGATGTTAAAATCATGCAATATTTCGTACAGCACTGGTACATAATAATACATATTGAGTTCTGCATGGCTAGATGTTCGAAAACTGGTTACAAACAGAGTAAATAGATATTGGTACGTAAATTATTAGCATCTGACAACTTTTGGTCGCTACTACGTTGTGTATTATAAAATACTTTACGGTGGAATATTTTTAAATCAATATTTTATTAGCGTATTTATATATCTATCTGACATTTTGGGGCCACACTTATTACAGACAGTAGGCTACCGAAAACCATGGATCTGCCAAAACGTGTGCAAATTTTGTCCATGGAATTGTGTACTACGAAATTATTTCATATTAGAAATTTTTAAGCTTGATACTTATTAGCGTATTCATATACCAATCTGACCATATGTATGAATTTCGAACCGAATATGGGGATCTGCCAAAATTTAAGCCAATTTTCGATAAGAAAATTATTTCATTGCAGATTTGTTTTAATTATGAATATAGCTAGCAATGATATGATATCAAATTGTTTACAGCTGAACGTAATTTAGGCTTTTTAACTCAAGTTTATTTGGGTGAGGATCTGGGGCCGAGCATAACCTACAGACAATAGGGCAGTGAAGACTGTGAATTCACTAAAATTTCAGCCAATTTTCGGTATGAAATCGTGTGCAACGAATTAAATTACTTCATGGTAAACATTTTTTAAACTCAATACTTCATTAGCATATTCAGATACCTATCCAACCATATGGGTAGAATTCTTGGGCCAAACACATTGCAGGCATTACTAACTTGGTACATACATACCCTTTCTGTTGATTTATGTATCTAATCACCCACTACACTGCTATTGACAGCCGTTTTGACTGGAAATTCAGAACATCAGTTGCCTATGCATGGTGCTAATTAATAATTGCATGCATGGATCTTTTCCGAGTGAAGGATAAAGGACAACAAATTACTAATGAAAATCACACGTACATTATTTTTAGCGAATTTTGTCTAAAATTTCATGCTCTACAATATTATTATACATGTTTTACTGGTAAAATTTACCACACATATAGTGACTAGTAAAATGCGTCCACGACATTAAAATCTTTGCCGCGATACCCCACGAGACATAACAATGGAAATTTATACACTATCTCGAATGTTCAGCCTAGGGTTGTATGCTATAATACTGTATAGTGGTAGTGTCGGTAGTAAAATCATACCACCTCCCTCAACTGGCAGCTGTTCGGCGATCCGTGGCCCTCACCGCCCTCTCAATCCCAAGGCATAGGGTTGCATGTGGTTGGTGTATGCCTCTAGAGGCCCGCAGAGTTGCAGGTGGTTGGGGTAGGCCTCTAGATGGAGGCCCCCAGGGATTGAGAGGGCGGTGGGGGCCACGGATCGCTGAACGGCTGCCAGTTGAGGGAGGTTGTATCATTTTACTACCGCCACTACTACTAGGCAAAATGATACCACCGCTCTCAAGCCGGAGCCGTGGCCCCCACTGCCCTCTCAAGCAGCGGTGACCACGGGGTACCAACTCCCTCTACTGGCTGCCGGATCCGTGGCCCCCACTCCCCTCTCAATCCCTGTGGCATAGGGTGCGGGGTCCACCACATGCCCAGACAGGCATCAACAGGGATATACACCACCCACAGGGACTGATCGCCACACATAATAGGGTCTGAACGCCCATTTAGAGACAGGCATCCACAGGGATATACACCACCCACAGGTACTGATCGCCAGCACCACACGTAATAGGTCTGAACTCCCAGACATGCATCCACAGGGATGTACACCACCAACAGGTACTGATTGCCACACATAATAGGGTCAGAACGCCCGGACAGGCATCCACAGTGATATAGACCACCCACAGGTACTGACCGCGAGCACCACCCATAATAGGGTCTGAACGCCCAGACAGGCATCCACAGGGATATACACCACCCACAGGTAAAGATCGCCACACATAATAGGGTCTGAACGCCCATTTGGAGACAGGCATCCACAGGGATATACACCATGAGTACTGTTGCAGAGCTTCGTGCTATTGCAAAGCAATTCGGCCTTAGAGGCTACTCTAAGGCCAAGAAAGCCGACTTGCTCCAGATGATCGGACAGGTCCGTGCCGAGGAGAGGAAGAAGCGACCATCCACAGGAATATACACCATGAGTACTGTTGCACAGCTTCGTGCTATTGCAAAGCAATGCAGCCTTAGAGGCTACTCTAAAGCCAAGAAGGCCGACCTGCTTCAGATGATTGGACAGGTTTGTGCCGAGGAGTGGCAGATGTGACTCTCCCGAGCAATACAGATGGGAAGGTTTCCAGCGCTTACCAAAGATGATCCTTGGAATCCCCACAAGAATGTGCAGCGGATCCGTGGGCGTCATCAGTTGGACGAGGAGGTGACTGCTAGCTTGCGAGCCAAGACTGTAGCGAGGCGGATCATCCACTGGAACACTTACCTCCCCTACACATGATTGCTAAGCAATTGATGAGGGGGCCGGGGTCTGAACCCTTAGCCCGGCGCATATGGCAAGAAGGCGAACACATTCTCGACCAGCGTCTCGGCGAAAGGGAGACAGAGGATAGAGGATGTCAGTAAGTACACTGAACATTCTTCAGAGGTGTAGAAGGAGACCTCACAGGCCAGGTCAGGAAAAAGATCCAGCAGACTGTCCAGAACACCTTCTACCTCCGCTACACCCATACCAACCGCATCCATCAAATCAAAGACGGTAGGGTGATGCTCTTCCACAAGAATGCTCCAGGGATCCCGTGGCTTGTCACTGTAGGATCAGCTCAGGACTGGCAGCAAGAGAGCAAGCCCGCCTCGACACAGACAATATCGATCACCCAAACACCAAGTGGGCTTTCGTTCGATCAGTCAACGTTTAGGTCAAGGTTGTCATCGACTACCAACCTCTGCTTGGGACAGGCCCCCTCCCAGACTGGCTACGACAGAAGAAGAGTATGACTTCCCTCAACACCTACAGGGACAACATGTGTCTCTGGAGATGTCTGGCAGTCCACCGAGGGGCGAGAGCTGAAAGAAGTACAGCTCCTGCATGAGAGCTTGCCAAACAGTTCTACGGCAAGACAGTGACAGTAACTGATGTCCGCAAGACCTCGCTGGATCAGCTGGACAAGGTAGAGTTCCTCGCCAAGATCGGGATTCGCGTGTATGAACCAACCAAAGAGGGCACCTGGCACTTGATCAGGCAAGCGGCTCACTACCATGATACCATGACCATTGGAGTGTGGGACGACCACGCCTTCTACATCAAGAAGATCTCCACACTGGCACATACACTAGTCTGCAGAGGTATGTAGTCTTCAACACCACGCTGCTCGCTATATTGGTGGCAAAACAACAATCATCTGTCTTGACGAGAAGGGTGAGGCACCACAGTCTGCGTATGAGAAAGCATTCTATCCACCACAACCATCCAGTTCAGTAGCTATTCGTTGGATCGAGTATGAGTCGAGAAACAGAGGCATACACATACACCATGTAGAGTGTGTGCACGGTGGTGAGCGTTGGATCGAGGGTGCTCCCATAGATGGTTATGATCTGACCACCAACACCATTTACCAGTTCCATGGCTGTCACTGGCATGGGTGTCCACAACACAAGCGAGATGAGCATGCCGAACAAAGAAACCGCAAGACAGTCCTGAGAGGGGAGAAGCTGAGAGCCTCTGAATGCATGCTTGTGGTACAGTGGGAGTGCTGTATAAAACGCTGCCCAAGCGTCCCTAAACGAGTTCAGACTGTCCCATACCCACACTTCATAGTTTACGACTTCGAAGCACTCCTAGATGGTATCAAGACTCATCCTACGGAGACTCACGATCGAGAGTACTCACATATCTCTCTCTGTGTCAGTTGGTTGCTCCTTAGAGGGCGCCACGAGTGAGCCCACTCACCTCTGCAATCCTGACACCAAAGAACTGATCAGTGAGTTCATGCTGGTGATCCAACGGTGAGCATATCTAATCCGGACAAGGGTTAGGACACAGTACATACCGACAGACCTGGACAATCTCCCAAAGTGACAGCAGCGACTGATCAACGACTGGTGTGACCAAGTGCCTGTACTGGGGTTCAACTCTGGGCAGTATGACCTGAACCTCATCAAGAAGTACTTTGTCGATGAGCTGACTGACAGTACATGTACAGTGAAAGTCGCCAAGAAGGCTAGTCGGACCATTTTCCTCATAACACCTGAGCGACGGTTTCTCTATGTGCTGAACTACCTCAGCCCAGGAGTCTCTTACGAGGTATGGGTCAAAGCTTACGGGTGTTCACAGCAGAAGAGCTGGCTCCCGTAAGAATGGTTTGACACACATGAGAAGCTCAACTATCCAGGGCTTCCTGACTACTCAGCATCGGCATCTAAGCTCAAGGGTGGCTACCTGTTGATGCGAACAGAGTGGGAACAGTGTAATCAGACATTCAGCAAGCATGGAATGCGGACATTCGCCAACTGGCTGTGATACTACAACAACCTGGACATCAGTCCATTCATCGAAGCCCTAGAGTGGATGCGGGCATTCTACACAGAACGAGAAATAGATATCCTCAAAGATGCGGTGTCTCTCCCATGTGTGTCACTGCAGTACCTTCTATGTGGAACCACTCAGCACATGCCAGATGTTAACCTCTATTCACCGGGCAAGGAAGCCTACAAGATTCTGAAGGGTGCTGTTGTTGGCGGTCCCAGCATCGTTTCACCAGATACCACGAGGCCGGTGTGACTTGAATCCGCCAGAGTGAGCATGTCTGCCAAAGTCTACTCGGCTATGACGCAAATGCTCTGTACCTGTCAACGATGGCAAAATATATGCATGTGGTAAGGTGCACCATTGGTCCGGTAGCTAGCTTTAAGGAGGCTCTCCTAGCCAACAGCTGGTTTGGGTTTGCTGAGGTGGATATAGAGGCCCGCACGGCTCTGTGGGCAAAGGTCGAGGAAATGCTCCCTCTCTTCTATAACCGTGAGATCCCGGTAGAGGCAATCTCGTCTGAGATGCTGTCATATCTAGGGCAAACAGGGAGGAAGCGGCCCACCACCCAGAAGCTGGTCGGTGTCCTCTTTGGCAAGAAACGGCTGCTATATGCCCCGACCCTCAAGTGGTATATAACCCATGGCCTGGAAAATCACGGCTGTATACCGCACCATAGACTATGAGACCAAGCGCCCATTCAAGTGGTTCGTGGGGAATGTTACGGAGGCCCGCCGCTCAGGAGATGTAGATAAGAGCAAAGTTTTCTTGGCAGATCTCTTCAAACTCCTTGGCAACAGTGCCTACGGGAAGCTCATCGAGGCCCTAGAACGCCATAGCAACACCAGCTTCATGAAAGATGAATGCGTGGTAGACAAGCCCATGCATATTGCTTGGTTTGAAGATCTCAAGGAGATCGGTGAGTCATACGAGCTCCAGAGTTGCAAGCCAAGAATCACTATTCGAAGGCCCTTCCAGGTGGGGATAGACGTTTATGAGCTCGCGAAGCTGCGAATGCTGGAGTTGTACTACGACTTCCTCAATCGCTGCATAGCTCGTGACAGCTTTGAGTACCTGCAGATGGACACTGAGTCGCGTATATCGCTATAGCAGGCTCCAACCTCGATGACGTCATTCACCCTGAGATGTGAGCAGAGTACCAGTCTCATAAGCGGGACTGGCTAGCTTGGGACAAATGGTCTGGACGGACTCTGGGACTGTTCAAGCTCGAGTTCTAAGGCTCTTGTGGCATCGCTCTTTGCTCCAAATGCTACTACGTGGAGAGCGCCGTTGCAAGTAAGCGCTCGGGTAAGGGAATATCAAAGCAGCAGAATGAGGTCTCTTGGCAGATTGGCAGAGGTTCTACAGCATGCTACATGGCGGGGTGAACAGAGATAAAAACCGAGACCTACGCATGCGCAACCAGGGTATGGTGATGTATGCACAGGAAAAACGCGGACTCTCCGCTTACTATGATAAGCGCCATGTGCTGCCAGATGGGGTTCATACCGAGCCCATCGAGTATCATGTTAGCACCTTAGAGTGTGGTAGCTGTGTGTCTGCAGGGGCGAGCTGAAGCTCTTCTGCGACAAATGGGTGCCTAGGCACTCTGTACTGGCGTGCCAGGTAGTACAGTGTAGGCCGCCCCTCCGCCTCCACTTACTTGTCAAGCCTGTGAACATCTATTGATAAGTTAGGATCTGTTGCACGCCGTCGACCACCTTCCAGCTCACCAGGCTCATACAGGTACCAAACCAGAGCAGCATGTCGTAGGCACTCATTTCCCTTGTTCGCTCCTCTAGAGCTGTGACCAGCAGAGTGTCTGATAGCTTCTACCGCCTCTTCCCGATGAGCCTCGTCACCTCGGCATTGGATCTCTCCACCACAGCAGGCATCCCTCTCACCCATACTCTAGAACGATCACTCGGCGTGGCCATTTCCTGGGCGAATTGGTGTGGGAACAGTCTCTCTGCCAGCGTCCGATTCCACCGCTCAATGATAGCCTGGGAATGGTGATGCCCTACCTCGCCTCGCCTAACTGCCACACCGTGTTTCTGCATGAGGGCTGCAGTGTCCCCTCTGAACTCCTTACCCTCATCCACCTGCAACAATTCCGGTCCACTGGAGGAGATTTTCTGAAGCCTCGTAGACACCCTGGAATGCCTGAGCCACCTGGCCAGCTGACTTTTCTGTGAGCGGTACTGCCGCCTTGTACCTGCTGGAAACATCGACGATGGCGAGGGCATACTTGTAGGTCTTACGACCAACCGAGTCATGTGGAAGGAATATAACATCTGCCTGGTGAACTCTGTTCGGGACAGTTTCCTCGAAATGGGCATGCCTGATGTGCCATGGATGAGGTCTGTATATCTGCCACATCGCCTGGTGGCTGAGCCACTGGCTAACTGTCGCCAATGTGAAGTTGTAACCCCTTGTGACGTGCGCCTCGAGTGGTTGAGGGGGCTCATGGTAATATCCACCAGGCTGATAGTAGAGTTCCTCAAGAAAGACAGACCTTCTGGATTTCATCACTGACGTCCACTCACGTCCTCTCACACATGGCCTGGGTGATTTTATCACTGACGTCAACTACCGTCCTATCACGCATGGCCTGGGCGAACTCTAACCAGATGAACAGACAGCCGTCATTTATTTGACTATCACTGAAGACCTCCTCAAATACCTCCGTACACCGGCGTCTAGTCTCTGCTGGATCCTCACTGAGCAGTAGTTTATCGATTAACCCTCGGAAGTTACGGCATCTAGTCTCTGCTGGATCCTCACTGACCGGTAGTTTATAGATTAACCCTAGGAAGTTAAGGGACTTGACCAGGTCGTACAGAGACGCCATCCTTATATAGTATGGCTTAAATGTTCGGCAGCCCAGATGGCCGTGAGCACTATGGCAACGTACGGTAGCCAAGGGCCTGCGACTCCAAAGCTCCTGAGGCAATGGCTGGTATGGCTTCAGAAATCCTCTCCACCCCATGGAGAGCATTGTTGGCGATCTTGCAGACCATCTCGCCAGCCTTCATTGTGAACATAGCGATCAGAGCCCCAACTGGTGCCAGTGGCACAATAGAACCTTTAATGTAAGTGCGATAGATTCCTTTCGCTCTGTGTACTAGCTTGCGGGATTCAGGGTCTACATCATCATACTCACCCGCGGTCTCCAATACATCGTAGTCGTCTGCATCATAATCCTCCTCATCATAGTCCTCCTCATAGTCCTCCTCATCTATATCCTCGACTGGATCAGCCTCTGGTTCATACATCGCTCTGTGGATCCGTCGCTGGGGCAGCTAAATAGTAGCTTTAAACTGTAGTCTATAGCATGACATCCGCAATCTTGAATGCGGGCATGTTTGCCTTAGCGAACTGGGCACTCAGCTTTGCTGACAAGAAGACAGAGGTCGAGCATGAGCGTCATAACCAGGCAATGGAGAAGCTGTCTAAGGAGAAGTTTGAGTACAGCAAAGCGCTCGAGTATATGCGCCAGAGGGAGGTACGCCGACGACAACTCCGAGCTCAGGCCAACCAGAGCCTCAAAGCGGCAGATGAGAGTCTCGATGGGTACTAAGAGGCTGTAAAAATATCTGAGCCAACGCTCGACTATGAATCATCGACAGGTCAGTAGACAGCAGAGCTTATAATAGTGGTGGCAGCTGCAGTGGGGACCACAGTGACGACAGGAATCGTGCTCTATGCATGCTCAAGCTGAATACCTGATGTGTTCGAAGTAAAGTACAGTCACACTTAATGATCGAGTCCCAGCTATGAGGTTTCCGATGTTGAAGCTGAGCCAGTTGCCCTGATTAGGTGGGATGTCCCTGCTCCCGATGTGGTGATGGCCCTTGAGTGCCAACTCGAGGTCGTCGCTCCCACTGGTTGTCGCAGAAGTGCATATGACTTTGTCTGTAGAGTTGGCAATCAGCCAGCTCGCGTACCTCACCAAGAACATTGGTCCCAGCAACCACAAGCTTGAAGTTGTTTAGCTTATCCACCTGCGGGATCGCTCCTCCCTTCTGAACCAGGACCAGACAGCCTGATGCACCATGATGCAATGTCAGCTCTACCCGTTGGTTAGCTGTGGTTTGGACCTGCTGGCGTTCTCGCTCCACATGCACGATCCCCTGTTTGGAACCCGTTTGCTTCAGCTCCTGGTTACTCTCATCATGCCAGACATGAAGTCTTGGAGCATTCATCGTCACATCTGCGAGCCGCTCAGTGTACACCCAGAGGAACAGGCTATCCTGCATGGCAGCCAGATTCACGTGTGTGTTCTCGAGGAGGGTTAAGTGTGGAACTGCCATGGGGATCTCAACACCCACCTGTAGTTCGAATTCCATGAACCCCTCATTGCACCCCACAGCGTAACCCTTTCCCTTCGCATAGATGGTTGGTCCACGAGCCAGCAGACCTAGGACTCGGTACCCATCGTTCACATAGGTGGTGTCCATGGTGCTCTTGCTCTGCATAATCTCGCACCTGTTCAGAATGTGTGGGCGCTCTACCCTCCGTTCTGTTGTGCTCTGAAGCTTGAACTTCAGTGTCATGCTCTTGATCTCGTGGATCTGTGCCGAGATTGCAAAGTCGATGTACTTCCCAGCAGCGGACAATGGGTTCTCATTGTGTATACTGGGTCGAATGACCAGCAGGCGGTCCTTCCGAAGATCAGTGCGGTGCGATGTCGCATGTTCAATGGCCCCATCTGGATGTTGCACATACTGCAGCATGTTTAAGGTCTGGGTATATAGAGGTATTAAACGGCTGCCATGTTCGGTAAATTTCTCCAGCAGATTGTCTACAGGCAGCAGGACAAGTGAGCACGACAGTCAGCACAACAGCCACGTCGTTCCCTGTCCCACTGTGAGAGGGTCCGAGGACTGCTTCGTGACATCAACATTATCCACGAGCGAGCCAATGTCACACCTCCGTCTGATGCGGAGATACTGGCTGCCATAGAGGAAGGAGCGCCAGCTCGTAATACCTCACCAAGAACATTGGTCCCAGCAACCACAAGCTTGAAGTTGTTTAGCTTATCCACCTGCGGGATCGCTCCTCCCTTCTGAACCAGGACCACACAGCCTGATGCACCATGATGCAATGTCAGCTCTACCCGTTGGTTAGCTGTGGTTTGGACCTGCTGGCGTTCTCGCTCCACATGCACGATCCCCTGTTTGGAACCCGTTTGCTTCAGCTCCTTGTCATTCTCATCATGCCAGATATGAAGTCTTGGAGCATTCATCGTCGCATCTGCGAGCTGCTCAGTGTACACCCGGAGGAACAGCCTATCCTGCATGGCAACCAGATTCACTTGTGTGTTTTCGAGGGGGGTTAAGAGTGGAACTGCCATGGGCTTCTCGACACCTGCCCATTGTTCTAATTCTGTGAACCCCTCATTGCACCCCACAGCTTAGTATTCCTTTCCCTTCACATAGAAGGTTGGTCCACGTGCCAGCAGACCTAGGACTCGGTACTGATCATTCACATTGGCAGTCCCCACAGTGCTGTTGCTCTGCACGATCTCCCACCTGTTCAGAACCTGCGGGAGCTCTACCATCTGTTCTATTGTGCTCTGAAGCTTGAACTCGAGTGTCATGCTCTTGATCTCGTGGATCTGTGCTGAGATTGCAAAGTCAATGTACTTTCCAGCAGTGGACAACGGGTTCTCATCATGTATACTGGGTCGAATGACCATCAGGCAGTCCTTCCGAGGATCAGTGCGGTGCGAGGTCACGGGTTCAATGGCCCCATCTGGATGTTGCACATACTGCAGCATGTTTAAGGTCTGGGTAATATGGATGTTTTAAACGGCTGCCATGTTTGGTAAAGTTCTCCAGCAGATTGTCTCTAGGCAGCTGGACAAATCGGCACGAAAGTCACAGCCATGGCATGCACTGTCCCACTGTGACAGGGTCCGCATACTGCTTCGTGACATCAACATTATCCACGAGTGAGCCAAGCTCACACCTCCGTCTGATGCAGAGATACTGGCCGCCATAGAGGAAGGAGCACCAGCTCATAGTACAAAAGAATTCCCGACTCGGATACTCTACTGGAAGTTTGATAGCACCCAGGGCAGGGCACTCAACCTACCTGTGGCCCAAACCTACAGTCCTGTTCTTCTAGCTCTCCAAAGCACGAGGGTCGAACCCACAGATCTACTAATGGTCGGGAAGTGGGCTGCCATATTTAGACTCTATAGCCAGGAAGAGTGAGAGATGCCGGGTAGGCTCCAGTCTGGAGCAAATAAATACTTCAGGGAGGAGGTCAGTGTCGCTGTGGTGGAGAGCCATGACACCAGTCATGCAGAAGGCACTCTGGAGGGGTTCACTGTTCGTCGCAAGGAGGGGGGTCACTGTTGACCGCAAGGAGGCTGTTGAGCACATCTTCAACAAAAGAGGGCACAGGAGAGTGGCCAGTAATCTGCCAGCATTTACAAAATTCCCAGATAACTACCAGGACTCCCTAATCAAATCCACTCGCATGTCAGATGCTAGGCACACATGGCTAAAGTGGGTCTTCCGTGAGAATTTCTAGAAGAAGAGAGTCCCAGCCAAGGACCCTCAGTGGATAGAGTTTCGGCGACAGTACGAAACTGACGAAGTAGCTTTTGACCATCATCCTCAAGCTTCTGACAAAGGTCTTCAAGCATCTGACGAAGTAGCGGAGACTGCGGACGAAGTAGCAGAGACCGCACAGCCTTCTCATGAAGGTAAACCAAGTTGCGGCAGTTGCAGCAGGCTGTCAGCGATGACACGTAGAGCAAGCTAGTTTCCTGGCTTGAGATTGTTTGTAGGTGAAGGTCTGCACATTTCCCAGAGATGGCTTGAAGTGTGACAGCTCACCTGCCTCCTTGTTGCTGAAAATGAAGTGGTACAGATCAGCTGCGATAAAGTCCCCTTTGGTCTCCTTGAGTGTTAGGCTGTCATGTATGGTCTCGAGCAGGGAACGTCCACACTTTGAGCTAAAGTATAGCAACCGGGCATTGTGACGGATGTCTGGTGAGATCTTGTGGGTTTACTTCTGAAAAAGGATGAAGATGGTTGTGTGCCAGATGCGTATGGTGATGTTGCTGAGGTGTTGACTGTCTTCCGGAGGGAGTTGAAGGACTACATGAAGAAGACACCAGATGAGCTCGCTGAGCTCTCCGGTGTTGAGTTGACAAAGGAGCTGACAGCTGTGAAGCTCTATCTAGGATTTGGCAATGGACAGATCTGCTTCCTCGAATACCTTATTCTGGGCGAGAGTATCATCGAGCAGCTCCCGCGAGCTAAAGGTTTCTACAAGGATTGGGAGTATCTGTCATATATCTTCCAGCAGTTGCAGACTGCCATTGCCTCACCAGACTCAGAGCTGAACAAGGCTCTGCAATACTACAAGCTGGAAAAAGGATGCACTGCAGAACACTCCAGCCCTTGGATGTGCATGTTGGCAGCGGGTATAGGGGCTCTAGGGCATGCCAAGCTGGTTCAGTGTCTCACTGTGGTCCAAGTAGAGACCGTGGTCCCCTCTGCTACTGTAGAGAGTCAGGATAGTCCTATAACTGATTTACTAGCGGCAGAGTAGGCTGATCCTGAGCGCCATGATGGCTAGGACTGACAACACTCGTAGAGGTGCCACTAGATGTGGTGTTGTGTCGACTGGCTGGAGCTGCTGGCTTGACTGGCTGCCATGTCAGGGTCGGAATGACTGTATGGCCTGTACTACACGCAGGTGCGTCGATGTCAGTGGTGAAGCCGAGGTGGACACCAGGGGAACCCCTCGACTAATATGTTGTTATAGCCACTGACTTGGAAGTCCTCGATGTTTGCAATCATGTTGCTCGGAATCAACCGTAGGTGTGGCGAAATAGCAAAGTCAAGTTTGCGACGGGCCTTCTACCACTGTGCTACTGCCTCCTTACAGCACAGACCCAGCTGCGGCATTCCATAGATAGTGTCAGCGGAGCAGAGGTCCAGGTCATGTTCATCAGTCGGTGAGGATATGATCATCGTGGCGGACCCCAGTAGTCTTATTACTAAGTTTCATCAGGGGTTGCAGAAGGCCCATCCCAAACTTGACTTTGTTATTTCGCCACACCTACGGTTGATTCCAAGCAATATGATCGTGAACATCGAGGACCTCCAAGTCAGGGGCTATAACAACATGATGGTCGAGGGGATTCCCCCCTGTGTCCACATCGGCTTCAACATTGCCATCAACTCACCTACGTGTAGTACGAGCCATACAGTCATTCCGACCCTGACACTGCAGCCAGTCGACACTGCAGCTCCAGGCTCCCCGACACTGCAGCCAGTCGACATGACACTGCTTCCCATGGTAGCTCTACATGTGGTGTCAAGCCTAGCTATCATGGCGCTCGGGATCAGCCTACTCCGCCGCTAGCAAATCAGCTATAAGTCTATCCTGACTCTCTACAGTAGCATTGGGGACAACGGTGAGACACTGAACCAGCTTGGCATGCCCTACAGCCCATATACCCACTCCCAACATGCACATCCAAGGGCTGGAGGGTTCGGCAGCGCATCCTTTTTTCCAGCTTGTAGTATCGCAGAGCCTCTTTCAGCTCTGAGTCTGGTGAGGCCATGGTAGTCTGCAACTGCTGGAACACATCTGACAGATACTCCCGATCCTTGTAGAAACCTTTAGCGTGCTGGAGCTGCTCGACGATACTCCCGCCCATGCTAAGGTATTCGAGGAAGCAGATCTGTCCCTTGCCAAATCCTAGATAGAGCTTCACAGCTCTCAGCTCCTTTATCAACTCAACACCGGAGAGCTCAGCGAGCTCATCTGGTATCTTTTTCTTGTAGTCCTTCAACTCTCTGCAGAAGACATCATAGTACTTCTCGTATAGCGTGTCTTAATAGAGAGATGACTATTCCTGAGTACCAACCCAGCCACCTGGCAGATGTAGACTGGGAAGATCTTATTAGCTCTCTCGACAGGGGACACAGACGTTTAACCGCATTGTATACTCAGTGCTTAAACAATGACGTCAATGGTACAGATCGTGAAGCAACTGCCCAAGAGCCAGGCGAGGCTTCAGAAGGTGGAGAATCTGCTGCGAACCAAGACACAGAAGTTACTGACCAAAGCAAAACCTCTGGCAGTCCATGTCGCCAGTAGCCTGACGGCGAATGTGGCCATGGTGAAGATGACAGGGGGAAATGAGGTTCATCCTGCCGCCATTGTGGCTGTCCTCGCTACAGTGGTGAGTGGGGTGGCCGGGCACTGTCTCAGAATAACTCAGCCCATCCCAAAGCTCACCCTCAGTGGTGCCTCCTACACTGTTGGCGCCAAGAGCATGGGAGAACATGGTACACTAATGGAGGCCGTGGTTCTAGGGCTAGCAACACGTGCCGTGGCTGAGATCATCGTCGCCTACGTTTAATCCCTCTGAATTGTGAGAGATGGATCACGAGACCCCAGCAGCATATGAAGCATGGCGTGCCGGAGGGTTGTGTGTAGCCCCTATTCAAGCACACAGACTGAGTATGGCCAATGCTCAGGAATGGTGGACCACCCACAGGGTGTGCCCCTGCAGAGAGGGCCAGTATCCAGAGCACTGCTACCTATTCCCTTGGCCGAGTGCGTGGTCCTCCTATGACCAACTATTTCACTGGTGGTATGACTAGTAGGTTTAAGCCGTCTGTATATGACTATGACTATGTCACTCACAGACCTAGAAAGCAAAGAGCTGGGAGATCTTGCTCACTTGGGTGAGGCATACCTCGGGTCAGAAGACACTGTTGCCCCTATCTCCTTCCTAGACATCGATGAGAATGGAGACACGTGGGAGATCCGAGGTACCATCCCAGCCCAAGATCTCATTGGGAACACTGATATGGTAGGACAATCAGCCATTAAATAGGCCAAGACTGTATACAAGGGGATGGGCATCAATGAGAGGGTGACGATGCGAGGTATGCTCAGAGTCGATGGGGCTGGAGTCATCACGGTTATGGCTGAGTCCTTTGCACAGGACCTGGTTGACGATCTCCTGAAACCACGGAGCACATTCATCCAGGATGGAGAGAATCTCAAGATAGGCACCCTCATCCTGAGCAGTATCACTGTTGATGGCCAAACAGGTGCTACCGCCAGCTTCCGGCTACCAGAGGTGAAGGGGACAGGGCTCTTTAATTTGCTGTTTAAGACCACAGGATAGTCATGGCTTGCTGTGCATGTATCATACAGATACTGGATGTACTAGACACTGTGGGTGCTGACACAGGCCCTCTACGCTATCTTCTCAGCTGCTGCTGGAATTTCATGCTTGACGCCTCCATCGCATCCTTCGTATCCACCAGAGGTGCAGGATTCCCCGCTCTGCAGGCGAAAGAGCTGATGCAGGAAGTACTGCCGTTTAGTCTCCCAGATATAGATGAGGCTACCGCCGAGCAAGTGCTAACCATCCTCCGCACACATGGCTGTACCATTCGACAGTTGGCCGGCCGATGTTGGCCAGGAGGTGCTGATCATTGCCCCATCAGGACAGGGGATAAACATCTTGCTGCGGACTCTCCTGGCCAAACATCTACACTCTCAATACATCCTTCTGGTGTCTGACTCCGCTGCTGAGGCGGTTGACAGTAATGATCAATGGTACAATGGCCCAATCACCAAGATGCAGAACCTGCAAGCACTGATGGAGAAGCTGCTGGCAGCCCGACTGACAGAACCACTTGTTCTAGTTATCGATGAACTTGCAATGGACCAGAAGACAGTCACCTACCTCAGCAACATCACCAGATGCAATCGGCACACACAGATAACTGTCTTCATCCTCTTTCAGAAGGACACCTCCAAGATCTCACCGGACATCCTCCACAATGCCCGGTTGCTATACTTCAGCTCCAAGTGTGGACGTGCCCTGCTCGAAACCATATACGACAGCCTAACCCTCAAGGAGATCAAAGGGGACTTTATCGCAGGTGTACAGAGGGCAGCTGATCTGTACCGCTTCATCTTCAGCAAGAAGGAGACAGGTCACACTTCAAGCCATCTCTGGAAAAGGCGCAGACCTTCACCTACAAGCTGAATCAAGCCAGAAAACTAGCCTGCTCTACATGTCATCGCTGACATACTAAGCGGCGACCGCGCCGGTCTCCGCAACAACTTTTTTCATTCATCAGAAGCTTTGTCCACGGTCTCTCCTACTTCGTCCGTGGTTTCCGCTGCTTGAGGACCTTCGTCCATGGTCTCCGCTGCTACTTCGACAGTTTTGGCAGATGCCACTTCTTCCGTGGTCTCCGCTGTTACTTTTGCAGTTTTGGCAGAAGCTACTTCGTCCGTGGTCTCCGCTGCTACTTCAGCAGTTTTGGCAGAAGCCTGTGGCTTCTTCTTCAGATGATACCTTCGCTGAAACTCTTCCCACTGAGGGCCATCTTCTGGGATTTTTTTAATCCAGTGTATCTGACGGTAGACCCACCTTCCCCATGAAGCCTTAGCATTACCCTTCCTGCTAGAGGAAGTCCTTCCAGTCCTTTTGTGCGAATTTCACAAATGCTTCCAGATCACTGACCACTCTCCAGCGCCCTTTTGCATTGAAGATGTTCTCAACAGCAGCCTCCTTGCGTCCAACAGCCTCCCCCTCCTGAGTATCTTCTGCCACAGCATCACTGATCGCATCACTCAGGTAGTCATTTTCTCCAGACTGGATTCTATCCAGCCACTCTCACTCTTCCTGCCTATGGAGTCTAAATATGTCAACCCACTTCCGGACTGTTAGTAGATCTGTAGGGTCGATCCTCGCCCTTTGGAGAGCTAGAATAACAGGACTGTTGGTAGGGGCCTCAGGTAGGAGTGTCCTGCCTGCCCTGGGTGCTGTCAAACTTCTGGTAGAGTATCCGAGTCAGGAGTTATTTTGTACTACGAGCTAGCGCTTCTTCCTCTATGGTGGCCGAGATCTCCGCATCAGATGGAGTTGTGACTGTGGCTCGCTTGTGGATAATGTTGATGTCACGAAGCAGTCCTCGGACCCTGTCACAGTGGGATGGTGCACGCTGTGGCTGTCATGCTGACTGTCGTGCCGACTTGTTCTGCTGCCTATAGCCAATCTGCTGGAGAACTTTACCAAACATGGCAGCCATTTAAAACCTCTATGTACCCAGACATTAAACATGCTGCAGTATGTGCAACATTCAGATGGGGCCAGTGAACCCGCGACATCGCTTCGCACTGATCATCGGAAAGACTGCCTGATGGTCATTCGACCCAGTATACATGATGAGAACCCATTGTCCGCTGCTGGGAAGTACATTGACTTTGCAATCTAGGCACAGATCCATGAGATCAAGAGCATGACACTCGAGTTCAAGCTTCAGAGCACAATATAACAGACAGTAGTGCTTCCATAGGTTCTGAACAGGTGGGAGATCGTGCAGAGCAACAGCACCATGGACACTACCTATGTGAACGATGAGTACCGAGTCCCAGATCCACTGGCTCATGGCCCAACCTTCTATGCAAAGGGAAAGGGGTACTACGCTGTGGGTGCAATGAGGGGTTCACGGAATTCGAACTACGGGCAGGTGTCGAGAAGCCTGTGGCAGTTCCACTCTTAACCCTCCTCGAGAACACACACGTGAATATGGCTGCAATGCAGGATAGGCTGTTCCCCTGTTGTACACTGAGCAGCTCGCAGATGCGACGATGAATGTTCCAAGACTTCATGTCTGGCATGAAGAGAATGACCAGGAGCTGAAGCAAACGGGTTCCAAACAGTGGATCGTGCATGTGGAGCGAGAACACCAGCAGGTCCAAGCCACATCTAACCAACGGGTGGAGCTGACATTGCATCGTGGTGCATCGGACTGTGTCGCTGTTGCGGTCCTGGTTCAGAAGGGAGGAGCCATCCAGCAGGTCGATAAGCTAGGCGACTTCAAGCTTGTGGTTGCTGGGACCAATGTTCTTGGTGAGGTACGTGAGCTGGCTGATTGCCAACTCTACTGACAGAAAACTAAGTCATATGCACTTCTGCGCCTAACCAGTGGAAGCGACGACCTCGAGTCGGCACTAAGGGCCGTCACCACCTCGGGGGAAGTGACATCCCACCTAATCGGGGCAACCGGCTCAGCTTCAACATCGGAACCCTCATAGCTGGACTCGCTCATTAGGTGTGATGGTAGTTTACTTTGGCTATGCTAAGGTATGCATATCGAACATATCATGTATTCAGCTTGAGCGTACATAGAGCATGAGTTCTGTCGTCACCGCTGCAGCTGCCACCACTACTATACGCATTGCTGTCTTCTGGCCTGTCGATGCTTCATAGTCGAGCATTGGCTCAGATACTGCCTCATAGTACTCATCGAAACTCTCATCTGCCTCTTTGAGGCTATGGTTGGCCTGCGCTCTGCCGCATATGCTCGAGTGCTTTGCTGTACTCAAACTTCTCCTTAGATAGCTTCTCCATCGCCTGGTTATGATGCTCATGCTCGACCTCTGCTGCCTTCTTGTCAGTAAAGCTGAGTGCCCAGTTCACTAAGGCAAACACGCCCGCATTCAAGATTGCGGAGTCCATGCTATAGACTACAGTTTAAAGCTACTATATAACTGCCCCAGCGACAGATCCCCAGAGCGATGTATGAACCATAGGCTGATCCAGTCGAGGATATAGATGACGAGGACTATGATGAGGAAGATGATTATGATGCAGACAACTACGATGTGGTGGAGTCCGCGGGTGAGTATCATGATGTAGCAGAGACCGCATCTGAATCCTGCAAGCTGGTACACAGAGCAAAAGGAATCTATCACACTTACATAAAAGGTTCTATCGGTCCACTAGTAGCAGTTGGGGCTCTGATCGCTCTGTTCACAATGAAGGCTGGCAAGATGCTCCGCAAGATCACCAACAATGCTCTCCATGGGGTGGAGAAGATTTCTGAAGCCATACCAGCCATCGCCTCAGTAGTAGGTACATTCTTCGGAGTAGCATGCCTTTGGCTACCATACGTTGCCATAGTGCTCGTGGCCATTTGGTCCGCCGAAAATTTAAGACGTACTATATAAGGATGGCGTCTCTGTACGACCTGGTCAAGTCACTTAGCTTCCGAGGGTTGGTCGATAAACTACTTTTCAGTGAGGATCCAGCAGAGATTAGATGCCAGTGTATGGAGGTATTTGAGGAGGTCTTCAGTGATGGTTGAATGAATGACGGCCGTCTGTTCATCTGTTTAGAGTTTGCCCAGGCCGTGCATGACAGAATGGGAGTGGCCGTCAGTGATGAAATCCGAGGGTTTATCAACCATCTTTCTTGAGGAACTCTACTATCAGCCTGGTGGACATTACCATGAGCCCCCTCATGTACTCGAGGCTGCACGTTGCAAGGGACACAACTTCAAATTGGAGACAGTTAGCCAGTGGCTCAGCCACCAGGCGATGTGGCAGATATACAGACCTCGTCCACAGTACACCAGGCATGCCTATTTCGAGGAAACTGTCCCGAACAGAGTTCACCAGGCAGATGGTGTCTTCCTTCCACATGACTCGGTTGGTACAAGTATGTCCTTACCATCTTCGATGTCGCCAGCAGGTACAAGGCAGCAGTGCCGCTCACAGATAAGTCAGCTGGCTAGGTGGCCCAGGCATTCCTGGGTGTCTACGAGGCTTTGGAAAATACCCTCCAGTGGCTGGATCTTTGCAGGTGGATGACGGTAAGGTGATCAGAGGGGAGACTGCAGCCCTCATGCGGAAACATGGTGTGGCAGTTAAGCGAGGCGAGGTAGGGCATCACCATGCCCAGGCTATCGTTGAGTGGTGGAATCGGACACTGGAAGAGAGACTGTTCCCACACCAATATGCCCAGGAAATGGCTGTGCCGAGTGAACGTTCTAGAGTATGGGTGAGAGGGCTGCCTGCTGTGGTGGAGAGATCCAATGCCGAGGTTACTAGGCTAATCGGGCACTCTGCTGGTCACAGCTCTAGAGGAGTGAAAAAGGGAGCGGAATGCCTACCACCTGATGCTCTGGTTCGGTACCTGTATGAGCCTGGTTAGCTGGAAAGTGGTCGACGGCGTACAACAGATCCTAACTGGTCGATAGATGTTCACAGGCTTGACAGGTATGTGGAGGCTGAGGGCCAGCCTACACTGTACTACCTGGCACGCCAGCACGGGGTGCCTAGACGACCATTTGTCGTAGAAGAGCTTCAGCTAGTCCCTGAAGACACACAGCTACCATTCCCTAGGGTGCTAACATGATACTCGATGGGCTCGGTATGGACCCTATCTGGCAGCACATGGCACTTATCATAGTAACCAGAGAGTCCAAATTTTCCTGTGCATAAGTCACCATACCCTGGTTGCGTATGCGTAGGCCTCGGTTTTTAGGTCTGTCCACCGCGCCATGTAGGGCATTGTAGAACCTCTGCCAAGAGACGTCATTCTGCTGCGTTGACATTCCCTTAGCCGAGCACTTACTTGCAGGTGCGCTCTCCACGTAGTAGCATTTTGAGCAGAGAGCGATGCCACGAGAGCCTTCGAGCTCGAGCTTGAACAGTCCCAGAGTCCATCCAGACCATTTTTCCCAAGCTATCCAGTCCTGCTTATGAGCCTGATACTCTGCTCGCATCTCAGGGCGAATGACGTCGTCGAGGTTGTAGCCTGCTATAGCGGTATACGCAGAGTCAGTGTCCATCTGCTGGTACTCAAAGCTGTCACGAACTATGTAGCAATCGAGGAAGTCGTGGTAGAACTCCGGCATTCGCAGCTTCGTGAGCTCATAAACGGCTATCCCCACCTGGAAGGGCCTTCGAATTGTGATTCCCGGCTTGCGACTCTGGAGCTCGTATGACTCACCGATCTCCTCGAGATCTTCGAACCATACACTATGCAGGGCCTTGTCTACCACGCATTCATCCTTCGTGAAGCCGGTGTTGCTATGACGTTCTAGGACCTCGATGAGCTTCCCGTAGGCACTGTAGGCAAGAGATATGCCAAGAGCACTTTGCTCTTATCTACATCTCCTGAGCGGCGGACCTCCGGAACATTCTCCACAAACCACATGAATGGGCGCTTGGCCTCATAGCCTATGGTGCGGTATACAGCTGTGATTTCCAGGCCATAGGTTATATACCACTTGAGGGTTGGGGCATACAGCAGCCGCTTCTTGCCAGAGAGGGCACTGACCAGCTTCTGGGTGATGGGCCGCTTCCTCCCTGTTCGCCCTAGATATGCCAGCATCTCAGACGAGATCGCCTCTACCGGGATCTCGTGGTTATAGAAGCAAACCCAAACCAGCTGTCTGCTAGGAGAGCCTCCTTAAAGCTAGCTACCCCACTGCCCCCGGGCCAATGGCACACTTTCTCCTTACCACATGGCATCTCTTTGGCCATCGTTGACAGGTACAGACCATTTGCGTCATAGCCGAGTAGACGTTGGCAGACACTCTCACTCTGGCGGATTCGAGTCACACCGGCCTCGTGGTATCTGGTGAACACGATGCTAGGACCGCCAACAACAGTTACCTTCAGTATCTCGTAGGCTTCCTTGTCCAGTGAATAGAGGCTAACATCTGGCATGTGCTGAGCGGTTCCACATAGGAGATACTGCAGTGACACATCTGGGAGAGACACCGCGTCTTTGAGGATGTCTATTTCTTGTTCTGTGTAGAACTCACGCATCCGCTCTGTGGCTTCAATGAATGGACTGACGTCCAGGTTGTTGTAGTATCACAGTCAGTCAGCGAATGTCCGCATTCCATGCTCGCTGAATGTCTGGTTACACTGTTTCCACTCTTTTCGCGTCAAGGGATAGCCACCCTTGAGCTTAGATGTCCATGCTGAGTAGTCAGGAAGCCCTGGATAGTTGATCTTCTCATGTCTGTCAAACCATTCGTATGGGAGCCAGCTCTTCTGCTGTATACACACGTAAGCTTTGACCCATACCTCATACGAGACTCCTGGGCTGAGGTAGTTCAGCACATCGAGAAACCGTAGCTCAGGTGTTATGAGTAACATGGTCTGACTATCTTTCTTAGCGACTTTCACTGTACCTCTACTGTCAGTCAGCTCATCGACAAAGTACTTCTTGATGAGGTTCAGGTCATACCACCCAGAGTTGAACCCCTGTACAGGCACCTGGTCACACCACTCGTTGATCAGTTGCTACTGTCGCTTTTGGAGCTTGTCCAGGTCTGTTGGTATGCACTGTGCCCTAACCCTTGTCCGGATTAGAGATGCTCGCTATTGGATCTCCAGCATGAACTCTCTGATCAGTTCTTTGGGGTCAGGATTGCAGAGGTGAGTGGGCTCACTCGTGGCACCCTCTAAGGAGCAGCCAACTGACACAGGTATATGTATATGAGTACTCTCGATCGTGAGAGTCTCCGTAGGATCAGTCTTGATACCATCTAGGAGTGCTTCGAAGTCGTAAACTATGAAGTGTTGGTATTGGACAGTCCGAACTCGTTTAGGGATGCTTGGGCAGCGTTTTATACAGCACTCCCATTGTACCACAAGCATGCATCCAGAGGCTCTCAGCTTCTTCTCTCTCAGGACTGTCTTGCGGTATCTTTGTTTGGCATCCTCACCTCGCTGGTGTTGTGGACACCCATGCCAGTGACAGCCATGGAACTTGTAAACGGTGTTTGTGGTCGGATCATAACCATCTACGGGAGTGCCCTCGATCCAACGCGTGCCACCATGCCCACACGCTACATGGTGTATGTGTATGCCTCTGTTTCTCGAGTCATACTCGATCCAACGAGTAGCCGCTGAACTGGATGGTTGGGGTGGATAAAGGCTTTCTCATACACAGACTGTGGAGCCTCAACCTTCTCGCCAGGACACACCATTTTTGTTTTGCTGCCTGTACAGTGATCAGCGTGGCGTTGAAGATTGCATGACTGTGTAAACCTCTGCTGACAATGACTGCAGACTAGTGTATGTGCCAGCTTGGAGATGTCCTTGATGTAGAAGGCATGGTGGTCCAACACTCCGATGGTCATGGTGTCACGGTAGTGAGCCGCTTGTCTGATCATGTGCCAGGTGCCCTCTTCGGTTGGTTCATACATGCGAATCTCGATCTTGGAGTAGAACTCTACCTTGTCCAGCTGATCCAGCGAGGTCTTGCGGACATCAGGTACTGTTTTGCCATAGAACTGTGTGGCAAACTTCTATCAGCTCTCACTCTTCGGTGGACTGCTGGACATCCCCAGAGACACATGTTGTCCCTGTTGGTGTTGAGGGCAGTCATACTCTTCTGTCGTAGCCAGTCTGGGAGGGGGCCTGTCCCAAGCAGGGGTTGGTGGTCGATGACAGCATTGACCTCAACGTTGATTGATCGAACGAAAGCCCACTTGGTGTTGGGTCGATCGATATTGTCCGTGTCGAGGCGGGCTTGCTCTCTTGCTGCCACCCAGTCCTGAGGTGCTCCTATCGTGTTCAGAAACGGGCTCCCTGAAGCATTATTGTGGAAGAGCATCACCC
>JAVVLW010002685.1:0-36614 GCA_034401795.1 Chaetoderma sp. LZ-2023a
TGGGTGGTCTATATCCCTGTGGATGCCTGTCTCTAAATGGGTGTTCAGAACCTATTATGTGTGGCGATCAGTACCGTGGTTGGTGTATAACCATGTGGATGCCTGTCTGAGTGTTCAGACCCTATTATGTGTGGTGATCAGTACCTGTCGGTGGTCTATATCCCTGTGGATGCCTGTCTCTAAATGGGTGTTCAGACCCTATTATGTGTGGCGATCAGTACCTGTGGGTGGTGTATATCCCTATGGATACCTGTCTGGGCGTTCAGACCCTATTATGTGTGGCAATCAGTACCTATGGGTGGTGTATATCCCTGTGGATGCCTGTCTCTAAATGGGCGTTCGGACCCTATTATGTGTGGTGCTGGTGATCAGTACCTGTGGGGATGTATATCCTGTGGGTGCCTGTCTCTAAATGGTTGGTGTGCATGCATGCCCCCTGGATACGATAGTACGCCCGCATGTATAAAGCCCTATGAGAGAGGTATGGCTAAGTCCGTAAGAACACACTAACTACCTCGGCCATGTATGCATTAGTAATTATAGCTGATAAGTTATGTGTTCTCATTGCTGCTACTGTTATCTCGAAGTGATGTCAAGATCTAGAGGGACTGATAAGCGCAGTAACAGCAATTTTACAACTCACGCTCAGAGATAAGAGATTTTAGTGGTGTTGTGGTGGGTCAATTAATAGAGTATTGAATTGCATAGGATTCCCAGGCTGCAGCCTGGGGTTCAAATCCGCTCAAAAGACCTCGCTAGAACTTACCTGAAATTTCGAAACTAGGTAAGACACTAGGGCCGGGGTAATATGACCAGGTTAGATAAAGACCCACCGCGACACTCCCCAGTGCGGGGTAAAAGCACCACAGACACACACACACACACACACACACACACACACACACACACACACACACACACACACACACACACACACACACACCAGCTGACTGGAACAACAACAGGATGGGGTAGGAGATAGGTGGGGTAGGGTAAGTAGGATAGGATAGGTAGAAGAGGTAGGATAGGTAGAAAAGTGTCCCACAGATAGATAAATCTCCTCAGGATACCGGTCAGAATAGAGAGAGAGAGAGAGAGAGAGAGAGAGAGGCCGGATACTGGCCGATATCATGAGGAGGTTCTCCTGGACAGTGGGGTCCGCATGGGAGTTTTATATTCGCCACGGCCTTCCATGGCCACGGATCACCGAACGGCGAACAGTTGAGGGAGGTGGTATCATTTTAATTCCGACACTATTACTATATCCTAAATTTATGGTTCCAATCTAAAAATAGAGGTGCGCTCTATCTAGCTCTCTAGTTAAGCCGTTGGAGACTACAATCCCTTGTGCAAAATGGCCGCGCCTATACGCAATTCTAGACACAACCCGAATATAAGGGTAGTCGTGAGTGGCCACGCAATAAAATTCAAAGTTGTGGTACTGTGCTGGCCACCACACAACAACGCATGGGACCGGCACGTGTATTATTAACAACAGATACACACACCCATACCTTAATAAGGATATAACTTATGGGAACATCGAGTAGCCGTTTACATATCATATCCGAGTTCTTTGAGCTTGCAAGGCTACTTGCCTAGCATAATAACTGCACACTTATTATATGTTTTTAATATTAAATGATTTATTAGATTAGGCCTAATTAACCCTTTAACACTTATATCAGACAAAAACCGGATCCTACAGTGGTCCTGAGAAATGTCAATTTGCAGACCAAGAGAAGACTATTTTTGAAAATTTAACACTGGAATGACTGCTTATCGATAATAATAATAATAATAATAATAATAATAATAATAATAATAATAATAATAATTTTCTTGAACAAACCCAAGGCTTAGATGGTTAAGACAGTGCTTACTATGTACGAAGCATGGCCAGCTTAAGCGCTTTTACGCATTATATTTAGCTTATAATAAAATTACCCATATTTGAAGACACTTATGTATGACATAGCAAGCTGTGTATCGGGGAGGCTGCAGCTTTATCATACTCCAAGAAGCGATACGCTCTGGCTGACCAGATGAACGATTGCTGTAGGCAATGCATTGGCCCATTTCGTGTCTCTTAAGCGACGAGACCAACGAAAAGTCGAATTCTTAAGTTTCTTTGCTTTTATGATGCATATGCCAGCTGCACATTGCAATTCTTTCCAAAATGTGCACAAATTAGTCTGATTATTTTGACTCAGTGAAGCAAGTTGACATGCTTCTGATAAGGACTAGACACTCAGACATTCGTCAGGAGATTTCCTATACGCGTTCTTAACTAATACTGCAACTCCCAGTGAAATCGACATTTCAAAGATCATCCGTACATCATATGGCGTCATAATCAACTACGTGACGTGTATGATGCCATAATAATCATGACATCATGAATAATTCGAAATAGTCCGTCTTGAACGCTTAATAGTTCGACACGTTGTACGAATCGTGTGTATTTGTTACTTAATACACATTCTGTTGAATATGCATATGAATATGCTGGCAGAGGCAGCAACAGCAACGCCCAGTCAAATTAGTTTCAAAATATTTAACAGCCTACTTGTATGGTTTTCTGCACACTAATAGTCAACACGAGAGAGCTGTGGGTGGAGCTTAGCTAGTGATGGGCGGGGCATAGCTAAAACTGGAAAGGTCCCTTACTTGTTTATGTATTTGTATGTTACTAGTAACTTAATAAGTATATCATATGACCTTATGGTGCGAATGTTATGTTTACAGGGCTAGCAGCAAAAGGACCGATGCCAGCTATCCTGCTGCTAGCATCCAGATCAGGGTTGCCTCCAAACGAGGTCACATTCGCTAAGCTGCTCCGGGATTCTGGCTACAGGACGGCAATAATTGGTATGTTGTGGATGAAGTTTACCATTATTGATATTCTTGAAACAGGTGGTACTATTATCTCTGGTATGCCGTTGGATGGCATATGCGTGTATGTAATATCGCCATGGAGGGACAGAGTTCCGTCACAAAAGTCGAAAAGGTAGTAAATACAGTGTGCACATACACATACAAAGTGTATGTCTTTGATGAATTTACAATTTAATAAATATTCTGTTGAAACCAATTTAGCTGGAGTCCCAGTCAATTCTTTTTTTTTTAGAAATATTCAACAACACACCGGTATAGTTACTTTGAAATCTAGATTCTGGAATTTCAAAGTTGAAAGTTTCAAATCAATACTCCAACAGGCGTAAAATGTGGGCGGAGTCTAGCTAGAAATGGGCGGGCATAGTTAAAAACAGGATCGCTATATTGGTTTTATACTCTCGTTTATAGTGTAGGCCAGAGTATTCGTCAGTAGCTCTTATATGGTACAAGTAGGCTAACAATACGGTTAGAAAGCATGCTCACGCCTTATTATATAACATTTTTAGTAAAATAAAAAGATATGGCTATTTACAATTACAATTTTTCATAAAATCGCTTACGAACCTTCGCTTAGAGAATGGATGAGTTGCATATTGTGTAGATGTAGCACCCGCGCAAAATATTCTAAAGTAATATGATTTATCGTAATATGAAAATAGTTGGCAGAATTATTCTCTAAAGTTTGAGTTTGAGAATGTAGCCTGAGTGTTTGAATCGCATACACAGATCAGCGTGTGATGTGTGAGTAAAGAATTGGCTTCTTTCTCTCAGTTCTGCTTCTTCCTAGGCAAATGGCACCTCGGCGTCCACAGAGAGCATAGCGGTGACTTTCTTCATCATCCAGTAACGCACGGATTCCAGTACTTCTACGGCTTACCTCTCAGTAACATGAAGGAATTTGGTTATGATGGGAGGTCAATGTTAACGAATCAGTTTCCAAAGTTCCACATGGTTCTTCAGACGATTGCCGTGGCCAGTCTCCTGGTAGTTGTTGTGTTTCAAACATGCGGTTTACTCAACACCATACTTGCATCAGGCATAGTTATCATCTTTGTCGTCTCCCCCGTCCTTCTATCTATTTTCTTTCTTAGTGCAAAAACATTAAACAGTGTCATGATGAAAAATTTCGACGTCGTAGAACAACCTGTACGTTTGGAAACGGTTGCACAACGTTTCGCTGAGGAGACACGCGAATTTCTGTTTAACAGGACAGAAGACAGCCGCCCCTTCTTGCTCTTCCTATCATTGACCCACGTGCACACCGCTCTTGTGACGTCACGACAGTTCCAAGGTCAGAGTCAGCATGGTCTTTATGGGGATACAGTAGAAGAGATGGATTGGCTGGTAGGACATGTTCTGAATTCGGTTGATGAATTTGTTTTCAGGAATAACACCATCGTTTATTTTGCCTCTGATAATGGTGCACACATTGAAGACGTTAGTTTTGATGTCGGAGCGGAGTGCGGCTCTAATGGCCCGTATAAAGGTGATACACATGCCATGCACAGATGCACTACACAGATATACAAGATTCAACAGTAGTATGAGAAAATAACATGCTTCCACATCAAAATAAAACGTCCTGTTCAATATTGTGAACATTATCGGAAGACATTGCTACATATCCCGTCCAATGGACCTTTCCAAGTTTAGCCATCTATCATATGACGTCATAAGACGTCATAATCATCTACGTCACGAGTAGGATTATGGCGTCATGAATGACTAGATACAGTCCGTCTTTAACGCTTAATAGTCCGACACGTTGTACGAATTGTATGTATTTACCATTTAATAACCATTTTGAAACTAATTTGACTGTACATTGGTGCTGCCATGGGAAGCTACATCGGCCACTCGAGTTAGTTTCAAAATATTCACCAGCTTACTTGTATAGTTTTCTGGAAGTTAATAGTCAGGGAGTTCAGACATCGATCGATCCCAACACGAGCGAGGTGTGGGTGGAGCTTAGTTAAAGATGAGCGGTGCATAGTTAAAACTGGAAAGGTCCATTGTGTTCAAAGTCAGAACATTTCTTACTAACAAATATTCAGAAATTCTGCCTTTGTCATGATATTTTGTTCCGCGTTGGTCATCTGAACCCTCAGTAGTGAAGCGCTAGTACAGCGAAAAGAAACTTAATGCAAACCGATGAGGAAATGATCGCAACCGATTGGAAAATTAAACTAACAGGTTATGTAAAATAGACTCTCAAACGAGTGGCCATTTCTTATCAAATTTGTCGCACGAATTTAGAAAGCTCTCATTTGCAACTCGCCTTAACTAGGATCTGTTTAACTAGGATCTAATCCGAGTTTCCCTGTCTATCCTATGCAGATTCTAGCCTGTTATATCAGAATTTAAGAGTCGGAGAACTCGGACTAACTGAGATTGAACTCTCCTGTGATAAATTTCATAGTAATGCTGAGAACTGGCCTCAAATATGACACCCATGTGTAAAATCTGTGTCAAAAATCTTTTCTTATACAGGAGGCAAAAGTCACGGCGCTTCTGATGGAGGTATCCGCGTACCCGGGATCATGCGCTGGCCGGGGCATATAGAGCCAAACACAAGCGTAGCCCAGACTACTAGCCTCATGGACATATTCCCCACGGTACTGGCGCAAGCTGGGGTCACGGCTACACACGACATGCGCATTGATGGGAAAGATCTGACTCATTTGATGTCAGAAGACAGACTGAGAGCTAGTGAACATCATCGGTTCCTATATCATTACTGTGGCGGACATCTGCATGCTGTACGATACGTGGCCAAGACAGGTAAGGCGTCATACAACATACGCACTTACGCACATACGCACGCAAACACGGGCTCTCCTAAGCTCGTGCATACGTACATACCCGTGCACGTAGGCCCCTACGCTAGTATGCGTGTATTCAAGTACAGATTCATAGTAACGTAGTCTTATATGACATTACACTGACCTGTATGGTGAGTTAAATGGATTTCCTTTTATTTAAACTTATTTTATTGCGCAAAAATGTACAATGGGGCCCGGGCACACGTTCTTCCAACGGAATAAGCAAATCTGTCGATTCTGTAGGAACTGAAGTAAGGCATATACAGGTAACAGAAGCAGGAAAATAGAACAGACAAGATTTAAAATTAAACTACTATAATATCAGAGGGACGGGGTGAGTTACGCTGCATGCACCTGTATGGGGTCATCAACGACAAACAACACTCATGTATAAACCCTGGTGCGCTAATTGAAACAAAACTTCTTATATATTCTGTTTATAAATATACATTTCAGGTCCTCTCGTCTACAAGCTTGTATTCTGGCGCCCAGATTACATACCAGGACAGAATCAGTGCCATTTCGTCTGCGCATGCTCTGACGCTGTAAAACTTGATCCACATGAACTGTATGAGTTGACCTCCGACCCAGGCGAAGCCTATCCACTAGATGTGACGTCACTACTATATGAGCGATTGATTCAGATAATGCTAAATGCACGTGACGAGCACGTGCGGACAATTGTTGCGCGAGATGACGAACTAATACCATATAAACAGCTATGGCGTCCGTGGTTACAGCCGTGCTGTAACTTTCCATGGTGTAACTGTATGGATGAAAAATATCGACATCTCCTCGACAAGGAGAGAACAGAAACTAAATGAGAATAAACATACAGTTTTAATCAGCATTTGGAACGATGGTGAAATACACAAAGTGGTCATTGTTGGAGATGGTAAAATGGAAGTAGGCGTGACCGCCTGCTGACATGTCGTCGGCTATTATTTCAATGTGTTTGTCCAACATTATTTTATTGTAAAATGAGAGAGAGTGAGAGGGATGGAGGGATGGATGTGGGGAGGGAGGGATGGAGGAAGGGGAAGGGAAGTAGGGATGGAAGGAGGGAGGGAGTGACAACTAATACCCTTAGACACACCACCGCAGCTAAATACGCACGTCAGTGGCGTAGCCAACAGGAGAGTCCACAGTAGGGGTATGACATGCTGTTTGCATCCACCTCAATCTAGGGGGGAACTGTAAATAAGAGTTCCGGAACTACACCCCCACCCACCCCACCACCACCCCACCCACACACCTACACAACGCACGCACGCACGCGCGTACCTAAATATGCCCACGCATACACCGCACGACCAAAGCGGAATTAATGCTGACTAGCCAATTATGTAATTACCGCCTATCAACCACCTACAGTACAGCTCATAAATAAGTTAACATGTTACCCAAACAAAAACAGAAATATGTTACTTTACTTGGTACAATTTTGAACATGATGTAAGAAATGTTCTTTTGAATATTTTGAACATATTTTGAAAAATGTTAAAGATATCCAATAGCAATGGATATTTTGAACACCATTGGATTGGAACGCATTACCTTCTCATGCAGCGATGTCTTCCGATCCGATTATGTTCAAATACTCAACAGTAGGTTTTCGTTTCCTTGTGAGACATGTTCGGTTACTTCTGAACTGTAGTGCACATACCCGTGGTCTTGATATAATGAGCTTCAGTCGTTCAGCAAGTGGCTCAAGTCCGAATATCCTGCCTCATCAGATCAGAACTCTAAGGGAGATGCCTACATACCTCGATGGTATGGGTGGAATGAAGTCTGCACGATGGTGCCCAAGTTATTTTGCAAATATGAATCACCTTTCAGATACATACGCTGCTGACAATCGCGAATATATGAGCAAAACCATGCTAGCTTTGCACATGTGTGGCTTGATATGGTCCCTGAACCATCAATCAATCGGGCGAATAAGAGCCGAGCATGGCTTCATAGTCAAAGTACAAAGCAGCTCGAAGCTATTGAGAGATGGTTCGCACTATCTGAACTTACAGCAATGTCTACGTCGCTGAAAGATATGTGGTTCGATCAACTCAAAACTGTTGCCAAAGCATGATTAATCGGGATAAGGAAGATGCACAGACACTTATGTAGGTGTCGTTGACTCCCAGTAGATGGCCACCCATGTGATTTTAACAGTCACGAGCAAATAGTGACGCGCTACTGTAATTCACCTTTCCACTTTTAGCTATCAGTACATTAAGATGACTATTTTGTATATGTAACCATAACACACATTCGTTGTCTGTATCGTCATCAATCAGTTTTACATGTTTTTCAATGTCATTCCTTACTAAGTAAACTATTCTGCCAGATCCTCTGGCCCATCTCAATCTAATCTCCATCCACACTATGTCCGTGTGGGATCGACCGATCTCTGAACTCCCTGACTATCAATTTTAAGAAAACTATACATTTAAGTAGTTGAATATTTAGTAAATAGTAAAGACAATTCGTACACCGTGTTAGACTATTACGCGTGAAAGACGGACCATATCGAATCAGATGTGACGTAATGATTATGACGTCATCATACACGTTACTTAGTTAATTTGACGTCATATGATGCCAGATGATAGATGGATACTCTGGAAAGGTGAATTGACGAACGCTGCTACTGGAATGGAGTAGTCCCACAAAATGTCAGTAAACATCTCTTTGGAAACATCCCTGATAACGGAGTTTAGTGGGCCGATGCTGGGCCGATACGTTCAGTATTGGCACGGTATCGGCCCGGCACCAGCCGAGTAACCTGCGTTATCTGGGATATGCTCTATCAAGCGATAGTTGACTTCATTGCCAAGAGAATATAATGTTCAAAACGTCTGAGATACGAGTCATTAACTCCAGATTCTTACAGGTGCAGGCATGGTGAAGTACCGCTAAAATGTGGCGCTAATTTACCGTTAAACAGGCTGATGGGAATGTTGTTAGCATATCGGCTGATATAGATTTGTTTGTGCAGTTTGTGCTGGCCGATAAGGCTCCAGTTCTAGACTTCAAGGACGCCCCAGTTACGACGTGTCTGTAATGCCATTCTGCTTTGCTCACGAGGATAATTATCACTGTGTGAAAGACGGGCACGCGTGTTTTTGTGAAGTTATTGTGTAGGTTCGTTGCATATCGCTTCTTTAAATATCTGTGGACTTAAATCAAAACTAAACGTTCCGAATTACACGACTTTCTAAGCAGCTATAACATTATTTGCCTAAACGAAACAAAACTGACAGAATATGATAACCCATTCATCCAAAACGATTGCATGATCATAAAATCCCGGGAAACAGCCAGAGGATCTGGCAGAATAGTTTACTGAGTAAGGAATGACATTGAAAAACATGTAAAACTGATTGATGACGATACAGACAACAAATGTGTGTTATGGTTACATATACAAAATAATCATCTTAACATACTGATAGGTGCAATATATATACCTCCCGAATCATCTAGATATTATTCTAATGACACCTACGAGCTCCTGGAAACAAGCATTATTAAGTTAGTTCACCGATACTCAAACATCTGCCCCATAGGTGATTTCAACGCAAAAACTGGGATAGCTGCTGATTATGACACGTTCGATAAATTCACACTTAATCATTTTGCTGTGACAGATGCACCCAGCACAGACTTAAATTCAATACGACAAGTAGGATGTCCAGTAGAAAGATATACCAAATGTGTTGCCCAAGTAAACACCACTGTTAACAAACCCATCCAAATGTGCAAAGACACCAACTTATTCGTAATAAACGGCAGAGTAGGTAGAGAGAAATACAAGGGGGAGGTAACCACAACACATAACAGTACCCTAGACTATGCAGTAGTGAATAGGAACTTTATTGAAATGATTAAAGAATTTACAGTAAGTGAGTTTGACGCTCTTTTATCTGACATTGACTGTAGTCTAAAATTAATCGCGGTAAGAAGCACTGGTCCAAATATAGAACACAGGGTTAACACTATATGTCAACATGAAAATCAAAACAAACCGATTATGCGGATACGGTCAAAGCAAATCGATTTTGTGCAAAACATTGATATAACCAAGTAAATGAAATTGAACGTATTTTGCAGCTAGAAAATAGTGAATTTCAAGCTAAATTGAATAATGTAGTAGAAATGATTGGTGACTTATCCCTCAAAGCGGCACATAAAACATTCGGGTGGAAGAAAAAAATATAATGGAAAGGTAGTACAAAATAATCATGAACGGTTTGGAAGAGAATGCAAAGAGAAGCACAGAGCGTATCACAAAGCCAAAAAACAATGCCATATGATCAGGACAGAACATAACATACAAAATCTAAAACGGGCTAGTAAGAGCTACAAACAAGCAATAGCCAAACATTCCCAACAACATCAAAAGCAACTGCACTCAAAAGTGAGACACCCAAAACGATCTGACTCAAAAACATTCTGGAAAATAATCAATAGAAAGTGTAATAACACGGACACAGATGTGAAAACAGAACTCCAAAAATTATTTGAGCGTTTTAAGGCTGTTAATGAACAAACTGACGAAGATAATTGAAATATCGCGTGTTTCTTATTATGTTGCCAAGCGCTAATCTCCATACGGGCTGATACGGGCGGGTCTCTAATTAAGGATGACGGCAGTGTCGGGCGAACGTGTTTGAATGTTAATTAGGCCATTGAGAGAATGAGTTTTGATGGACATTACATCCCTCCATGTTTTATGAAATTTAGTAATTTAGTCAAGTCTATTAAGCAACAAACAATATCCATTGCAATAGCGTCAGAATGATTTAAAGTTTTAAAATAGCTTTTGATGTTTGATCCAGCAGTCCACTTCAGGATGTGATCGGATTCAGGAAGTAAACTGTGTAGACGTACACTAATCCGGCGAATATACGCAGTTTGGTAAACCATTACAAATTCACAAGTAATCTCCATATATTAAACCTATAAATCCGTTTCGAATTCAAATCGTACAATTATTTCCAGTATAATACGACTATAGATCCTTTTTGGAACTGAAAATGACTATTATTATAAACACATCTATTTACTTTGAATATATGCAAGGTAATAAGCAAGCCAGGGATTACACCCTGTAACTACACAGGCTTGCTGGTTTATTCTAACACACATTTACGTACATCGGAATCTGCCAGTCTTGTTGGAGGTCGTCTGTCGTTTCTAAGCGGATAGCGTCTCATAATAGGTGCGCGTGGTTGATCTAGTGCTGGCGCTGGAGTTTCTTGGTCTAGAGTCGGTAACTCGGGCATAGGTGTTGGAATGTAATCATCATCATCGTCGTCGTGCGTAGGTGTCACTTTGACATTTGCGCTAATGAGTTTAAAATGTGATGCATTTCGCGTGATGACATGGTCAGTTCTCTCGGCCGTTATCATGGTGCCTTTGATCTTTATAACTGTGTACGGGCGTTCACAATATGCTGTTGAAAGTTTGTTTCATTTCATCTGTTTTACAAGGACACTGTCTCCAACTTTGAATGTATGTTTACGCACATTTCTGGATTTATCCGCATTTGTTTTCATTTTTGCTTTGGCTTTCTGATCAGCAGTACGAATGTTGTTGTCTTCGCTACTGTTACTAATATATGGAAGTTCGATTCGCAGTTTCCTGTTGAAAAGTGCCTGCGCTGGCGATATATTAGTCGAGCAGTGAGGTGTTGCACGATAACTACGTAGACATTTGAACAGTTCCTGCTTCCATGACTTTCCTTCGACGTGAGCTGCACGAATAGCCTTTTCGATGGTTTTGACGAATCTTTCTACTTCGCCATTTGCTCGTGGCCACAGTGGTGTAACCTTTCTGTGCGTGAAGCCTAAGTGCTTTGAAAATGATCGAAACTCTTCCCCGTTGAATGGTGGTCCATTGTCTGTTTCCACGATTTCCGGAATTCCTAACATAGAGAACATTCCATCAAGTTTTGAAATTACTGCTTTCGTGGATGTTGACTTTGTTATTTCAATAACTGGATAACGTGAATAGTCATCTATCACTATTAATACATAATCTCCCGATGGGAATGGTCCACATAAATCTACGCTTAGGTTAGTCCAAGGTTCTTTAGGAAGATCTGGCATCTGAAGTGGCTCACGATTTGCAGTACTTGTTGTTGCTTGGCATGGCATACACTGTTTGATTAGATCCACTGCCATGTTGTCAATGCCGGGAAGCCACACCTTTTCTCGTAACAGTTTCTTTGTTTTAACAATGCCTTGATGACCTAGGTGAGCAAGTTCCAATCCACGTTCCTGGAGGGATGCAGGTAAGACAATTCTACACCAACGTAGCACAATGTCACTGTCTGCATTTACTGTCAGTTCAGTATTAACATTTCTAAATGCTAGTAATGCGGCTTTGTCAATATTCTTATCAGCAATATCTGTAATAGTGTCCCATGTATTGTCAATAAGAGTTTTTATTACCCATTGTAGAGTCAGGTCATTTTTCGTTGCTGACTTGACTTCTGTAGTGTCATTGCCTTAGGTACAGCATTTTCTGCAATACGGTTCACATATTCTTCTGCTACTTTCTGTTCTCGATTGACTAAACTGTTACTATTTAACGAATCAACAGGTCGTCTTGACATATAATCCGCTGGATTATCACATCCACATTTATATTTTACTACATAGTCATAAGGTTGCAGTCTTAGAGCTCAACATTCGATACAAGCTGGGGGTTTTGACTTTGGATTATTGAATATCAGCTCCAGTGGCTTATGATCTGTGATAAGATCGAACTGATGTCCTAGTAGGTACAGATGGAAGTGTTCACAGCTCCATGCAATCCTGGGCGCTACTCATTCTGTTTCAGAGTAACGTCTCTCAACATCTGTTAAGGCTCTACTCGCATAGGCAATAATACGTTTTATTCCTGGTTCCTGTTTACTTTGTTGTACTAAGATCGCTCCAAGACTGACAGGACTCGCATCTACAATGACCTCTGTATTAGCTGTTGGATCGAAATATGCCATGACCGTATCACTGGTTAATGCTTCTTTTAACTGATTAAGAACATCGTCGTGTCGTTTCTCCCAGGCCCATTTCGTATCATTTCGCAGTGGCTGTGAAATTGTAGAGAAATCCGGTATGAAACGAGAAACATAGCTTAATAATCCAAGTATGCTGCGTAATTCACTTACACTTTCAGGTGGACAAACATTCAAAGCGCTGATCTTCTTGGGATCAGGGGAAATACCAGATTCGGTGAAGTTAAGACCATAGCATCCAAGCAATGTTTTGTTAAACTGACACTTATCTTTATTCAAAGTCAGATTCCGTTCACTCAGTCTTTGCAATGTGCGTCTTAGGTTACAGTCATGTTCATGTTGTGACTTACCAAATACGATAATATCATCACTTATGTTTAGTGTACCTGGTATGCCTTCCACTGTTTCACGAATAGTGTTCTGAAATATTTCAGCAGTTTATGATATTCAAAAATTTAACCGTTTATGTCTTCGAAGGCCTACATGAGTGGAAAATGTAGTGATGTATCTGGACTCTGGTGCTAGTTCAAGTTGGTGATATCCATTGTTTAAATCTAGTTTACTGAATACTTTAGTGCCATTTAGATCCACTAGAAGATCATCAACAGTAGGTGATATGTGTCGTTCACGCTTCACTGCTTTGTTTGGAAGTCTCATGTCGACACATATTCTAATTTCGTTCGGACTTTTAGGCTTTGGTGCGACTACAATCGGTGATACCAAGGGAGTAGGTCCATCTACTCGTTCAATGATATCCAAACGCTCTAGGCGTTCTATTTCACGTTCTACTTTCTCTCTTATGTGAAATGGAATCCGTCTATGGGGCTGTGTACATGGCTATACTGACGTATCAATGTGTAATTTGATCTGAGTATATTTCAACTTCCCTACACCACTAAACAAGGAAGGATACTGTGCACATATTTGGCTAGTCTTGCAATCACTAGCCTGAACTTTGTTCAATATTTGTACAATACCCAATTCATGGGCTGTGTCGTAACCTAATAATGACGCACTAGCGCCTTCAACCACGTAGAACACGGCATTGGTAATTCTTTGTTTCGTTTCTACCTCTGCATCGAATTTGCCACAAACCAGAAGTGGTTTGTCCGATCAATATGGAATATTGTAGTCTTAGTCTTAGTAATGGCGAGTGGTTATTCAGAGTTTCATAACAATTCTTGTTAAGAAAGTTTACTGACGCACCAGTGTCTATAAGTATCTTTATATGCGTATTTTGTATTTTGGGCGACGATGTTCTCACTTTATTTGTTGGTTGTCTCGAGCTTGATCTATTACCTTTGGATATGTCTCCAATGTCCATCAAGTCTCCCGTAACACCATATACATTATCGTTATCACGTGACTCATCTGTATCCGAATCTATGTCCAAATCCTCAAGACGTTTCAGAAGTCTTTGATTATTCGTTTCCATCCGTCTATCTGGAAGCTTTTCGGATTTTCTTGGCAATCTACAACACTTAGCGAAATGTCCAATCTTATTACAGTTCATGCACCGTTTACCTTTGGCTGGGCAGTCAAATTTGTCGGGATAATTGTACCCACATCTGAAACACTTTGTCTTGGTACCTCGATCATACTGAGACGAACTGACTTTTTAAAGCAGAAAACTGACTTACTGTACGTCAATTAAATACTTGTACATCCTTGGCATTCGGCCCAAACACGCTATATACTTATGTTAATTCTTAAATTGAAACTTTAACACTCAATTATTATGCAAACGTTACTTTTACCACACTAATCCTTGGCCTTATTAACACACTTTTTTAATTCATTAAACTCGTTACTGATTCTATTCAGATCCACTTTTCACTCGTCGCCAGTTGAAATATCGCGTGTTTCTTATTATATTGCTAGAACAAACTCGGTACATGAGCGCTGATATTAAAGGACAACTTTACTAATTGGCTATGATATGGAGACTGATCTGCCAGCATTCTCACTACACGAGCAGTAGATGACTAGAAAAATAAGAGCTAATCTCCATACGGGTTGATACGGGCGGGTCTCTAATTAAGGATGGCGGCATGTTCGGGTGTGCATGTTTGAATGTTAATTAGGCCATTGAGAGAATGAGTTCTGATGGACATTACAATAATGATTACAATATGACTACTATAAACGCAAACATACCACCATGTCAGGAACTAGATGTACCAATAACCCAGGATGAGATCCAAAAAGCAATAAACAAAATGAAAAATGAAAGATTCAGTGGCATCGATGAAATCCTAAATGAATATATAAAAAATATACCGTTTTTTAATAATGGCTGTGTGGCAGAGTTTTGGTCATTAGGTAAAGTTATATCGATTTATAAAAATAAGGGAGGCCCATCGGATCCCAACAACTATCGACCCATAACTTTACTGAGTTGTTTGGGAAAGCTATTCACATCTGTGCTAAATGAATGGTTAAAAACATATGCCGAGCGGCATGAGATTATCACAGAGGCACAAGCAGGATTCCTGAATGGTAGGTCAACACTTGACAATATATTTTCTTTATACACTCTCAGTAAAATACTTTTAATGCAAAGAAAACATCTATGCTGCTGCTTTATAGATTTAACGCAAGCATTTGAAACCGTGTGGCGAATTGGCTTGTGGCATAAACTCATCAGAAACAACATAACAGGCAAATGTTATCACATTATTTATAACATGTATCAGTCAATAAAATATTTTGTGGCGCAAAACCAAGACAAATCAGAATGTTTTATCAGTGCCACTGGTGTAAGACAAGTGGAAGATTTGTCTCCTTTTCTATTGTGTATTTTTATCAATGATCTGGAAAACTAAAGGAAGAAGGAGTACCAGGTCTGGCGTCCATTAGTAATATAAGTTGTGAAAAACTAGACATTTATTTGTATTTAGCCATACTGCTGTACGCAGATGATACTATTATAATGGCTGACCCTGCAGAAAATCTTCAAACTGCATTAAATATTTTTAACAACCTTTGTACTTATTGGAAATTAACTGTTAACTTAAGCAAAACAAAGGTAATGGTTTTCTCTAAAAGTTAAAAACATAATAAAATATTTTATCTGCTTCCAGAACAAATTGAAATAGTAAGCGAGTATCTCTTTCTGGGAGTACTTTTTAAAAATCATGGGGGATTTTATCAGTGTAGGACCTGGAATTTAAAACAGGGGAAAAAGCCATGTTCCAATTGCTTAAAAAAATCAGAGAGCACGACATCCCATTAGACCTCCAATGGAATTTATTTGACGCTATGATAATGCCAGTTCTTTTGTATGGGTCGGAAATTTGGGGATATGAAAACCTAGAAAATGTTGTATGTTTGAAGCTTGTCATATACAATTTCTAAAATACACTTTGACGGCAAAGAAAAGCACCCACCCTCAATTTAATGTTGTATGGTGAAACAGACAGGGCGTTATCCACTAAGTATTACCATCAAGACTAATATGATCCGGTTTTGGACAGATCTAGTGAATGCAGGGTACGGAAAATTGTCTCCTGTACTTTAATATATCTGTCGAGAATTGGAACAGGAAACCAATTTTAAATTTGCATGGTTAACAGCAATAAAGTTGATCCTCCAAGAAACAAATCAAGAACACCTATTTAATGCTGAGTATATCAACAAGCACCATATAGTAAAAGTGACGAAGAATATGCTCCAGATGTAATATATGAATACATGGAAAGATAAACTCAACACATCGACTAGACTATTATTCTACAAGGACATTAAAGAAGACATTAAATTTGAAAATTATTTTAATGTTCTCACAACAAGAAATGCCATTACTCTATTTCATTTTAGGACACTAAACCATAAACTGACCATTGAAATCGGTCGATTGACGAAAATTGATAGATAAAACAGACTATGTGCAACTTGTGACGAACTCGATGACAAAAATCATTTTCTCTATAAATGCAACAAATACAACGATTTAAAAGCAAAATGTATCCCACTTTACTATATTGCAAGCGCAAATCCTAACAAAACAAGAGCTTTTAACCAGGTGCAGCGAACCTGTGCTTAAAAAGATATGTGAGTTTTTGATAATTTCAAGGAGACCCAGGCAAAATAATGATGGCGAGTGAGGAGGACATGTAATCGATATATCCCAATAGGCCATTGAGTGTAATAGCCTTGTATATGTATATGTATATGTAATAATTAGCAATTTAACCCCTCTTGTGTCGGCAGCATATTAAAGCGCTCAAAATACTACTTACTTCAATGAACCATTTGATTGCCAATACTTTTCAAGACAATTTTGATTTTTGGAAAGTATCCTTTGTAAATTTATAACGAAAATTTACCGAAAAATAGAAGTGTGGTGGTCGAGAATATTCAGATTTCTGCTTGGCCAATGTCCAGTTGTGGACCAGGAGGCGTAGTCTTGAGGAGTTACCATTGGAATGACTGGCTCGGTAACCGAGCCAGCCATTCCAGTGGTGAGTTTTCGGGAATGTTCTTCTCTTGGCCTGCAAACGTGCATTTCTCAAGATCACTGCAGTGATCGTTTGTTTGACCAAGTTGATCACTAATGGGTTACGTTGACACACGATGGTTAAAGAATGATAACGTATCATTTAACAATTCACCACCCGATATATGGATACGACAGTGCCCCTTGCCGCCCTCTCGTCATTAACAATGCTCAATTCTCCTTATACCACCTTCGTGTGCATGAATTGTATATTATTGATAGATCAATTTAATAACTGTTTGGTATTCTGAAACTAATATGACTTGTGAATATGTTCAATTGAGTTTCTCTTTGTTCCCTTTATGAATTGTACCTCGTCTATAAATTAGCTATTTAATGACTAATTTGGCTGAAAAAAATTCTCAGGTTACCTCGCCTTTGTGCCATTTTCGAGTGTACGATTTGAGTCACACTCTAATAGCTGTCGATTATTTCGACCTTTCTCCATGTGCAACTTTCGGGTGTAAGAATCGCATTTTGTCGATAAATCTATAATGAATATAATTATGTATATAAAATCTACCGTCATAAAATGTAGTATCAACTGTAATACCTAATATGCCTATACAAGGCCTGAGTGTAATAAAATGAACTTGAACTTGAACTTGTCAAATCTGAGGTACATCCACAGCTTGTTGTATCGGAACACAGCCTGCCAACTGCCATTCATATTAATGGATTGGTAACGTATCACGCCTATATTACTATTGTGTGGTAGCAAAACATTTGGTTCAATCAAAGGGGTATACGTGAATCGATTCTGTGTACGACAGGTATAGAGAACGTTCATCAAAACAGATTAATATATAATTATATTCATAAGAGAATATACTTCTGATGACTTTACTTAGTTCATTATCGATTTGTTAGATATATAATGTTCTGGTATTATGCTTGCGTCTCTCAAATTTACATATGTTAGGGGATGTTCTTGAAGGCTCCTGTAGTTCGCGGGGTTCCGTCGGGTTGTTCCGACATGAATCACTCGGCCATCATGCCACATGTGCATGATGAAAGAGGTGGGGGTGGGGGGGGGTGGCTTTCTCCGATTCTCGGGGTTTCGGATCCCTCGTGACGTCGCTGCACGAAGTACATAGATTGACTCCTAAGGCCGGTGGAACTCAATCGTTCTGGTGGCCGTGCGACCATTGCCGCTAAGATTAAACTGCACGGTGTCATCTCAGCTATTCGTGTCACTGGTATGTCGTTCCATGTTAATTTAAACTATCGAGAATAATATATATATATATATATATAGAAAAAGGAATAACAGTTTGTCAAACAAGGTAGATCGTCTGACAGTAATTGAGCATATAATAAAAATACATAAAGTAGAGCTAGCTGGTGTACTTTGGACGTGGGGTTGCCGGAGGTACCACACGGATTCGTAAATCCGCAAAGGTATCCCCGCAAGGGAAGCATCTGCACAAAGAGGTCACTGTTTAACTTAATATAAGCTATTATACCTTCACCATACAAATAAGAGATTCCTGTCATTGTGAGAGGGATTTGCCTCGCGCGGGCCTTTGTCACCTAGATGTCTATCTAGTGGTGCACGACATAGTAGCCTCACGCGGGCCTCCGTCCAGGATATCTCGCTTATGCGAGAGGCAAGTGCCTCGCGCGGGCCTCCGTCACAGAAAAATGCCTTCAATGCCGAAGCAGAGGAAAAGAGCTGGCAAAAAGGGCCACTCTTTTGTTCAACAAAAATGATAGGGAAAAAGACCATCCTAGTGAAAATATAATTAACGTGATTTAACAGGGTTTACGTGAAGATGGGGCGAGTGACTCCTGAAGGATTCACAAGTCCCCATCTTATGTCATTCCAAGATACTGCATTGGTTGGTGCCGCTTTATTTATGCAGGCCTTCTGCTATTCCAAATCTACCATTTAGGTGTTAGAAACGAGAACTAGTTTAGGCCGCAAGTGGCAGAGATTCGTACCTATCATTAGACATGGCTATCCAACGGGCGCAGATGCCCTGCTTCCCGTGGGTTGCCTTGGAAAGCATCTACCTCCATGGATAGCAGCATACATGTTACTTTGTAGCACATCTGAACTGGGTGGTAATCCAGGTGCCCTGCTCCGTAACCACATAAAACATCACCGGACGATGGCTACATTTTACACAAGCAAATTTAGCGACTGACATATCATTATGGTGAGGGTAGATTGACGAATATCCACCGTGGGTGTTCTTCCTGTATGGGCGTGGCAGATTTCCGGATCTTGCCAAGGCACTTCAACGAGCTGGGTGGAGATACGCATCTCGTCCATCATCAGTCCTATGGATCTAAGTATTGACCTGGCGCTAGGTGTAATTTCCAAGGCCAAGAAAGTCGACATGCTCCAGATGATCGACCAGGTCCATGCCGAGGAGTGGCAGAAGCGACACTCCCGGGCAATGAATACGGGAAGGTTTCGAGCGCTTACCGAGGATCCTTGGAATCCCAACAAGAAAGCGCATTGGATGCGTGAGTTTAGTCAGTTGGACGAGGAGGTGACTGCTAGCTTGTGAGCAAAGGCTGTACTGAGGCAGATGGAGGCCCATTTACTGGAGCGCTTAACTCTCCAACGCAGGGGCCCCTGCACCCTAAGCAGGCATCCACAGGGATATACACCATGAGTACCATTGCACAGCTTCACGCTATTGCAAAGCAATTCGGCCTTAGAGTCTACTCTAAGTCCAAAAAAGCTGACCTGCTCCAGACTGGCTACGACAGAAGAAGAGTATGACTGCCCTCGACAACTACAGGGACAACATGTGTCTCTGGAGATGTCTGGCAGTCCACCGAGGAGTGAGATCTGATAGAAGTACAGCTCCTGCACGAGAGCTTGCCACACAGTTCTACAGCAAGACAGTACCTGATGTTCGGAAGACCTCGGTGGATCAGCTGGACAAGGTAGAGTTCTTCACCAAGATCGGGATTCACATGTATGAACCAACCAAAGAGGGCACCTGGCACCTGATCAGGCAAGCGGCTCACTACCGTGATACACCTTCTACATCAAGAACATCTCCAAGCTGTATGCACTAGTCTGCAGTCATTGTCAGCACAGGTTGACACAGGCATGCAGTCTTCAACACCACGCTGATCACTGTACAGGCGGCAAAACAACAATTGTGTGCCCTGGCGAGAAGGTTGAGGCGCCACAGTCTGCGCATGAGCAAGCCTTCTATCCGCCCCAACCATCCAGTTCAGCAGCTACTCATTGGATTGAGTATGAGTCGAGAAAGAGAGGCGTACACATACACCATGTAGAGTGTGGGCACGGTGGCGAGTGATGGATCGAGGGCGTTCCCGTAGATGGTTATGATCCGACCACCAACACCGTTTACCAGTTCCATGGCTGTCACTGGCACGGGTGTCCACAACACCAGCGAGGTGATGATGCCGAACAAAGATATCAAAAGACAGTCCTGAGAGAGGAGAAGCTGAGAGCCTCTGGATGCATGCTTGTGGTACAGTGGGAGTGCTGTATAAAACGCTGCCCAAGCGTCCCTAAACGAGTTCGGACTGTCCCATACCCACACTTCATAGTTTACGATTTCGAAGCACGCCTAGATGGTATCAAGAGACTCTCACGATCGAGAGTACACACATACCTATCTCTGTGTCGGTTGGCTGCTCCTTAGAGGGCGCCATGAGTAAGCCCACTCACCTCTGTAATCCTGATCCCAAAGAACTGATCAGAGAGTTCATGCTGGAGATCCAATGGCGATCATCTCTAATCCAGACAAGGGTTAGGGCACAGTACATACCAACAGACCTGGACAAGCTCCCAAAGCGAAACCAGCGACTGATCAACAAGTGGTGTGACCAAGTGCCTGTACTGCGGTTCAACTCTGGGTGGTATGACCTGAACCTCATCAAGAAGTACTTTGTCGATGAGCTGACTGACAGTACAGGTACAGTGAAAGTTGTCAAGAATGCTAGTCAGACCATGTTCCTCAAAACACCTGAGCTACGGTTTCTCGCTGTGCTGAACTACCTCGGCCCAGGAGTCTCGTACAAGGTATGGGTCAAAGCTTACGGGTGTACACAGCAGAAGAGCTGGATCCCGTATGAATGGTTTGACACACATGAGAAGCTCAACTATCCAGGGCTTCCTGACTACTCAGCATGGCCATCTAAGCTCAAGGGTGGCTACCTCTTGACGCGAACAGAGTAGGAACAGTGTAACCAGACATTCAGCGAGCATGGAATGCGGACATTCGCCAACTGGCTGCGATACTACAACAACCTGGACGTCAGTCCATTCATCGAAGCCCTAGAGCGGATGCGGGAGTTCTACACAGAATGAGAAATAGACATCCTCAAAGACACGCTGTCTCTCCCAGATGTGTCACTGCAGTACCTCCTATGTAGAACCGCTCGGCACATGCCGGATGTTAGCCTCTATTCATCAGACAAGGGACACTGCGAGATGCTGAAGGGTACTGTTGTTGGCGGTCCCATCATCGTGTTCACCAGATACCACGAGGTCGGTGTGACTCGAATCCGCCAGAGTGAGCATGTCTGCCAACGTCTACTCAGCTACGACGCAAATGCTCTGTACCTGTCAACGATGGCCAAAGAGATGCCATGTGGTAAGGAGAAACTGCGCCATTGGACCGGTGCTAGTGGGGTAGCTAGCTTTAACGAGACTCTCCTAGCAGACAGCTGGTTTAGGTTTTCTGAGGTGGATATAGAGGCCCGCACGGCTCTGTGGGCAAAGCTCGAAGAAATGCTCCCTCTCTTCTATAACCGTGAGATCCCGGTAGAGGCAATCTCGTCTGAGATGCTGACATTTCTAGGGCGAACAGGGAGGAAGCGGCCCACCACCCAGAAGCTGGTCAGTGCCCTCTCTAGCAAGAAGCGGCTGCTGTATGCCCTGCCCCTCAAGTGGTAAATAACCCATGGCCTGGAGATCACTGCTGTATACCGCACCATAGATTATGAGGCCAAGCGCCCATTCGAGTGGTTCGTGGAGAATGTTACAGAGGCCCACTGCTCAGGAGACGTAGATAAGAGCAAAGCGCTCTTGGCAGATCTCTTCAAACTCCTCAGCAACAGTGCCTCCGGGAAGCTCATCGAGGCCCTAGAACGTCATAGCAACACCAGTTTCATGAAGGATGAACGTGTGGTTGACAAAGCCCTGCGTAGTGCATCGTTCGAAGATCTCGAGGAGATCGGTGAGTCATACAAGCTCCAGAGTCGCAAGCCAAGAATCACAATTCTAAGGCCCTTCCAGGTGGCGATAGCCATTTATGAGCGAAGCTGCGAAAGTTGGAGTTCTACTACGACTTCCTCGATCGTTACGTAGCTCATGACAGCTTCGAGTACCTGCGTATATTGCTATAGCAGGCTCCAACCTCGGCGACGTCATTCACCCTGAGATGCGAGCAGAGTACCAGGCTCATAAGCGGGACTGGCTATCTTGGGATAAATGGTCTGGATTGACTCCGAGACTTTCAAGCTCAAGTTCGAAGGCTCTCGTGGCCTCGCCCTCTGCTCCAAATGCTACTACGTTGAGAGCGCAGCTGCAAGTAAGTGCTCGGCTAAGGGAATGTCAAAGCAGCAGAATGCGGTCCCTTGCCAGAGGTTCTACTGCGCCCTATATGGCGGTGTGGACAGAGCTAAAAACCGAGGGCTATGCATGCACAACCAGGGTATTGTGACATATGTGCAGGAACACCTCCCCGCTTACTATGATAAGTACCATGTGCTGCCAGATGGGGTCCATACCGAGCCCATCGAGTACCATGTTAGCACCCTAGCGGGTGGTAGCTGTGTGTCTTCAGAGACTAGCCGAAGCTCTTCTACGACAAATGATCGCCTAGGCACTCCGTGCAGGCATGCCAGGTAGTACAGTCTAGGCCGCCCCTCCGCCTCAACATACCTGTCAAGCCTGTGAACCAGTTAGGATCTGTTGGACACCGTCGGCCACCTTCCAGCTCACCAGGCTCATAAAGGTACCGAACCAGAGCATGAGGTGGTAGGAACTCCTCTCCCTTGTTCGCTCCTCTAGAGCTGTGACCAGCAGAGTGTCTGATGACCTCTAACGGCTTCTGCCCGATTAGCCTAGTAACCTCAGCATTGGATCTCTCCACCACAGCAGGCAGCCCTCTCACCCATACTCTAGAACGTTCACTTGGTGCGGCCATTTCCTGGGGGTATTGGTGTGGGAACAGTCTCTCTGCCAGTATCCGATTCCACCGCTCAACGATAGCCTGGGCACGTAGATGCACTACCTTTCCTCGGCTAACTGCCACACCATGTTTCTGCATGAGGGCTACAGTCTCCCCTCTGAACTTCTTACCCTCATCCACCTGCAACAATTCCGGCCACTGGAGCGGATTTTCCGAAACCTCGTGGACACCCGGGAATGCCTGGGCCACCTGGCCAGCTGACTTGTCTGTGAGCGGGACTGCCACCTTGTACCTGCTGGCGACATCGACGATGGTGAGGGCATACTTGTAGGTCGTACGACCAACCGAGTCATGTGGAATGAATAGAACATCTGCCTGGTGAAGTTTGTTCAAGACAGTTTCCTCGAAATGGGCATGCCTGATGTGCCGTGGACGAGGTCTGTATATTTGCTACATCACCTGGTGGCTGAGCCACTGGGTAATTGTCTCCAATGTGAAGTTGTGGCCCTTGCGACGTGCAGCCTCGAGTAGTTGATGGGGCTCACATTAATATCTACCAGGCTGATAGTAGAGTTCCTCAAGAAAGACGGTTGATAAACTCCCGGATTTCATCACTGACATCCACTCCCATCCTGTCACGCACGGCTTGGGTGAACTCTAAACAGATGAACAGACGGTCGTCATTCATTCGACCATCACTGAAGACCTCCTCAAACACCAGCATACACTGACGTCTAATCTCTGCTGGATCTTCACTGAACAGTAGTTTATCGACCAACCCTCGGAAGTTAAGGCACTTGACCAGGTCGTACAGAACCACCATCCTTGTATAGTATGGCTTAAATGTCTGACAGCCCAGATGGCCGTGAGCGCTATGGCAAGGTATGGTAGCCAAGGGCCTGTGACTCCGAAGAACATACCTACTCCTGAAGCGATCGCTGGTATGCCGTCAGAAATCTTCTCCACCCCATGGAGAGCATTGTTGGCGATCTTGCGGACCGTCTCGCCAGCCTTTGTTGTGAACAAAGAATCAGAGCCCCAACTGCTGCCAGTGGACCGACATAACCTTTTACGTAAGTGCGATAGATTCCTTTTGCTCTGTGTACTAGCTTGTGGGATTCAGGCTCTACATCATCATACTCACCCGCAGTCTCCGCTACATCGTAGTCGTCTTCATCATAATCCTCCTCCTCATCATAGTCCTCCGCATAGTCCTTGTCATCTATATCCTCGATTGGATCAGCCCTGGTTCATACATCGCTCTGGGGATCCGTCGCTTGGACAGTTATATAGTAGCTTTAAGCTGTAGTCTATAGCATGGCCTCCGCAATCTTGAATGCCGTGTGTTTGCCTTAGCGAACTGAGATCACAGCTTCACTGGCAAGAAGGCGGCAGAGGTCGAGCGTGAGCATCATAACCAGGTGGTGGAGAAACTGTCTAAGGAGAAGTTTGAGCACAGCAAAGCACTCGAGCATATGCACCAGAGGGAGGCACACCGACGACAACTCCGAGCACAGGCCAGCCAGAGCATCAAAGAGGCAGATGAGAGTCTCGATGAGTACTACGAGGCTGTTTCTGGGCCTTGCTCGACTATGAAGCATCGACAGGTCAGAAGACAGCAGTGCTTATAGTAGTGGTGGCAGCTGCAGTGGTGACGACAGGAGTCATGCTCTATGCATGCTCAAGCTGAATACCTGATGTGTTAGACACGCATACCTTAGCATAGCCAAAGTAAAGTACCATCACACCTAATGAGCGAGTCCCAGCTATGAGGGTTCCGATGTTGAAGCTGAGCCGGTTGCCCTGATTAGGAGGGATGTCCCTGGCCCCGAGGTGGTGACGGCCCTCGAGTGCTGACTCGAGGTCCTCGCTTCGACTGGTTAGGCGCCGAAGTGCATATGACTTAGTTTTCTGTCTGGAGTTGGCAATCAGCCAGCTCGCATACCTCACCAAAAACATTGGTCCCAGCAACCACACGCTTGAAGTCGTCTAGCTTATCCACCTGCTGGATGGCTCCTCCCTCCTGAACCAGGACCGCAACAGTGACACAGTCCGATGCACCACGATGCAATGTCAGCTCTACCCATTGGTTAGCTGTGGCTTGGATCTGCTGGCGTTCTCGCTCCACATGCACGATCCACTGTTTGGAACCCGTTTGCTTAAGCTCCTGGTCATTCTCGTCATGCCAGACATGAAGTCTTGGAACATTCATCGTCGCATCTGCGAGCTGTCCAGTGTACACCTGGAGGAACAGCCTATCCTGCATGGCAACCAGATTCACGTGTGTGTTCTCGAGGAGGGCTAAGTGTGAAACTGCCATGGGCTACTCGATACCTGCCCATAGTTCGAATTCCATGGAACCCTCATTGCACCCCACAGCGTAGTACCCCTTTCCCTTCACATAAAAGGTTGGGCCACGAGCCAGCGGACCCAGGACTCGGTACACATCGTTCACATGGGTGGTGTCCATGGTGCTGTTGCTCTGCAAGATCTCCCACCTGTTCAGAACCTGCAGGAGCTCTACCGTCTGTTCTATTGTGCTCTGAAGCTTGAACTCGAGTGTCATGCTCTTGATCTCGTGGATCTGTGCCGAGATTGCAAAGTCAATGTACTTCCCAGCAGCGGACAACCGGTTCTCATCATGTATACTGGGTCGAATGACTGTCAGGTAGTCCTTTCGAGGATCAGTGCGGTGCGATGTCAAGGGTTCAATGGCCCCATCTGGATGTTGCACATACTGCAGTATGTTTAATGTCTGGGTATATAGAGGGGTTAAACGGCTGCCATGTTTGCTAAGGTTCTCCAGCAGATTGTCTATAGGCAGCAGGACGGAGGGCACTGCCCCACTTGTGACAGGCTCCGAGGACTGCTTCGTGACATCAACATTATCCACGAGCGAGCCAAGGTCATACCTCCGTCTGATGCAGAGATACTGGCCGTCATTGTGGAAGGAGCGCCAGCTCGTAGTACAAAAGATCTCCTGACTCGGATACTCTACCGGAAGTTGGACAGCACCCAGGGCAGGACACTCGACCTACAGTCCTGTTATTCTAGATCTCCAAAGGGCGAGGGTCGACCCCAAAGATCTACTAACGGTCGGGAAGTGGGCTGCCATATTTAGCCTCCATAGCCAAGAAGAGCGAGATACGCTGGATAGCCTCCAATCTGGAGCAAATAACTACTTCATGGAGGAGGTCAGTGCTGCTGTAGCGGAAAGCCATGACACCAGTCATGCAGAAGGTACTCTGGAGGGGTTCACTTTTGGCCACAATGAAGCTGTTGCGCACATCTTCAACGAAAGAGGTCGCAGCAGGATGGCCAGCATTTCTGAAATTCCCAGATAACTACCAGGACAACCTCATCAAATGCATGGACAAAGTGGATCTTTCATGAGAAGTTCCAGAAGAAGAGAGCCCTAGACTCTGACCCTCAGTGGGTCTAGTTTAAGCGGCAGGCTTCTGACGAAACTGCCGAAGTTCCTCAACCTTCTGACGAAGTTCCTCAAGCTTCTGACGAAGGTCCTCAAGCCTCTAACGAAGGAACAGAGACCAACCACGGATGAAGTTCCTCAGCCTTCTGATGAATGAAAAAAAAGTTGCGGCAGCTGTGACAGTCTGTTAGCGATGATGCGTAGAGCAGTCTAGTTTCCTGGCTGGATTCAGCTTGTAGGTGAAGGTCTGCACCTTTAACAGAGATGGCTTGAAGTGTGACAGCTCAGCTGCCCTCTGTACACCTGTGATAAAATCCCCTTTGGTCTCCTTGAGGGTTAGGCTGCCGTATATGGGCTCGAGCAGGGCATGTCCACACTTGGGGCTGAAGTATAGCAACCGGGCATTGTGGCGGATATCTGGTGAGATCTCGCGGGTGTACTTCTGAAAGAGGATGAAGACAGTTATCTGTGTGCACCTGATGCGCCTGGTATTGTTGCTGAGTTAGGTGACTGTCTTCGGGTCCATTGCAGCGTCATCGATAACTAGAACAAGCGGTTCTGCCAGTCAGGCTGCCAGCAGCTTCTCCATCAGTGCATGCAGGTTCTGCATCTTGGTGATTGGGGCATTGTACCATTGATCATTACTGTCAACCACCTCAGCGGCAGAGTCAGACACCAAAAGGATGTATTGAGAGTGTAGATGTTCAGCCAGGAGAGCCTGCAGCAAGATGTTTTTCCCATGTCCTGATAGGGCAATGATCAGCACCACATGGCCAGCATCGGCCGGCCTACTGTCGAATGGTACAGACATGCGTGCTGAGGATGGTTAGCACTTGGTCAGTGGTAGCCTCGTCTATATCCGGGAGACTAAACGGCAGTACTTCCTGCACCAGCTCTTTCGCCTGCAGAGCGGGGAATCCTGCACCTCCGACAGATACGAAGGATGCAATGGATGTGTCAAGTATGAAACCCCAGCAGCAGCTGAGAAGATAGTGTAGAGGGCCTGTGTCTGCACCCACAGCGTCTAGTACATCCAGTATCTGTATGATACATGCACGGGAAGCCATGACTATCCTATGGTCTTAAACAGCAAACCAAAGAACCCTGTCTTTTCACCTCTGGTAGCCGGAGGCTCTCGGTAGCACCTGTTTGGCCGTCGACAGTGATACTTCTCAGGCTGAGGGTGCCTATCTTCAGATTCTCTCCATCCTGTCGGAATGAGCTCCGTGGTTTCAGAATATCCGTAACCAGGTCCTGTGCAAAGGACTCAGCCATAGCCTTGCTGGCTCCAGCCTCATCGACTCCGAGCATACCTCGTATCGTCGCGCTCTCCTTGATGCCCATCCCCTTGTATACAGTCTTGGCCTTGTTAATGGCCGATTGTCCTACTGTATACCATATTAGTGTTCCTGATGAGATCTCAGACTGGGATGGTACCTCAGATCTCCCGCGGGTCTCCCTTCTCATTGAAGTCTAGGAAGGAGATAGGGGCAACAGTGTCCTCTGAACCGAGGCATGCCTTGCTCATGTGAGAAAGATCGCCTAACTCTTTGCTTTCAAGATCTGTGAGTAACAGAGTCATAGTCATATACAAACGGCTTAAACCTACTAGTCATACCCCCAGTGAAATAGTTGGGTATAGGAGAACCACGCGGTCGGCCAACGGCATAGGTATCAGTGCTCAGGGTACTGGCCCTCTCTGCAGGGGCATGCCTTGTGAGTAGTCCATCATTCCAGGGCATTGGGGATCCTCAGTCCGCATGCTCGACTATGGGCTACCACCACCCTCTGGTACGCCATGCCTCATATGCTGCAGGGGTCTCATGATCCATCTCACTATTCAGAGGTGTTAAACGTAGGCGACGGTGATCTCAGCCATTGCACTCGTTGCTAATCCTGGAACCGCTGCCTCCATTAGTGTAACACGTTCACCCATGATCTTGGTGGCAGCAGTGTAGGAGGCACCACTGAGGGTGATCTTTGGGATGGGGTGAGTTATTCCGAGACAGTTCCAGGCCACCCCGCTCACCACTGTAGTGAGGACAGCCGCAGTGGTGGCAGGAAGAACCTCATTTCCCCCTGTCATCTTCACCACGGCCACATTCGCCGCCACGTTACTGGCGACATGGACTGCCAGAGATTTTGCCTTGGTCAGTAACTTCTGTGTCTTGGTTCGCAGCAGGTTCTCCACCTTGTGAAGACTCGCCTGGCTCTCGCGCAGTTGCTTCACGATCTGTACCGTTGACGCCATTGTTTCAGCACTGAGTATACAACGTGGTTAAACATCTGCATTCCCTGTCGAGAGAGCTAATAAGATCTTCCCAGTCTGCATCTGCCAGGTGGCCGGGTTGGTACTCAGGAATATTCGTCTCTGTTGAGACATCTTAAACATGTCCAGGCTGAGATGTACTATGATGTCTTACGGAGGGAGTTGAAGGACTACAAGAAGAAGACACCAGATGAGCTTGTTCAGCTCTCCGGTGCTGAGCTGACAGAGGAGCTGACAGCTGTGAAGCTCTATATAGGATTTGGCAAGGGACAGATCTGCTTCCTCGAATACCATATCATGGGCGGGAGTATGGTCGAGCAGATCCTGTGAGCTAAACGTTTCTACAAGGATCAGGGGTATCTGTCAGATGTGTTCCAGCAGTAGCAGTCTGCCATGGCCTCACCGGACTCAGAGCTGAACAAGGCTCTGCGATACTACAAGCTGGAAAAAGGATGCACGGCAGAACACTCCAGCCCTTGGATGTGCATATTGGCAGCGGGTATAGGGGGTGTAGGGCATGCCAAGCTGGTTCAGTGTCTCACCATGGTCCAAGTCGAGACCGTGGTCCCCTCTGCTACTGTAGAGAGTCAGGATAGTCCTATAGCTGATTTGCTAGAGGCGGAGTAGGCTGATCGCGAGCGTCACGATAGCGAAGCCTGACAACACTCGTATACCTGCCATGGGAAGCGGTGTCGTGTCGACTGGCTACAGTGTCAGGGCGCCTGGAGCTACCGTGTTGACTGGCTGCTGTGTCAGGGTCGGAACAACTATGGCCTGTACTACGCGTAGGTGCATTGATGTCAGCATTGAGGCCGAAGTGGACACCGGGGGAACTCCCCTCGACTATCATGTTGTTATAGCCCCTGACTTGGAGGTCCTCGATGTTCATGATCATGTTGCTCAGAATCAACCATAGGTGTGGTGAAATAGCAAAGTCAAGTTTGCAATGGGCCTTCCGCAACCCCTGCTGGAACTTAGCAATAAGACTACTGGGGCCTGCCACGATAATCATATCCTCAACGAGACTGATGAACATGACCTGGACCTCTGCTCCGCTGACACCATCTATGGAATGCTGCAGCTGGGTCTGTGCCATAAGGAGGCACTAGCACAGTGGTTCCAGGGACTGGTTGATCCGAACGATCCCTGCTGGTGTGAGGCCTGAGGTGATGTGTGGGACACAGTACTTCCACACATCTGGATAGTCCTGCGGCAAGCCAATGATGTGCATATTTTGCACCAACACTCCAGTGTCGGAGTCTGGATCGAACGAGAATGTCACTGTCTTCCGATGGCCTACTCATTGGGGGGTTCGATAGGGGAATCCTGAGTAGTCATGTCACGGGTCACCGTACATAACCCCTAGACCGCTGTTGTCACCCCCATGCCACTGATAGTCTGAGTGGGCACTGAACTCTCTCTGTAGTCTGCTGGCCGCTTAGACGCCATGACTGTTGAGCTGGGGATCGAAGGCATTTGTACAATGGAGGCTTGCACCCAGCTAGTGGAGGATTTGTCACACCGTGAAGTACACATGGAATCTGAGACAGCTGACGACGAGCACAGCTTCAGGTGTACCAGAATAGGGGTGAAGCAGGGTGGAAGATACTTCACATCCTGCTGTGGCACACCACACAGAAAAGTTCAGCTGCTGATTCCAGTATGAGAGGCTTGGAGCAGCCATCCAAGTATGAGCTTGCTTCGCATCCTTGATGGTGATAGGGTGGTTGGTCAGCGGTCGTGGGTTGACGGAGAAGCTGGTTCGGGACCGTCCATCCACTGTGATGGAGAACAGTGTTAGCTCTGGTATATCATCCAGTAGACCTCTCAGGCCAGTCAAGGGTGTACCCAGGAAGGGTGGTGGCTCCGGATGACTGTCGTGAGTTTCAGTGGGAAGGCCATCTATACTGGTGTTCTTAAACCTACCGTACAGGCAGCACACTATTTGTAGTCATCTCGACTTCAGAGACCAGCGAGGCAACCTCGTCGTAACATTTCGTTTTTAACTCCTCCATATCAACCCACCCACTGGAGCCTTTGAGTTATTGCTGTCACACTTTAGGTTTCTCCGTGTGGTACAGGGCTTGGACCTTCAATATATGGTGGTACTCTTCATCGGCGACCTGGCCATCCTCGAGAGCTTTGCTGACAGACTCGTCGATAATCCGTAGCATACTCTGTGCCAGTGCTATGTACTTAGCATGCTTCTCCAGCCTTCTTGTGCTCTACCACTGCCCCACCACCAAGCCTGTGGCCAAGACAGTCGTGGCTATTGTCAAGGCACCCAGCGGGATGGCGACGATGGCCTCCCCACCCCTGTATCGGGAGTGGCCACAGCTGCCACACCAGCACTGGCTCCAATCACACCCACAGCTGTGGTTGTACGTGCGATGACGTTGTGGGCTGTTGTATATCACCTGCGCGTTCTGCTGTACTTTTCTGTCTCATGGCTGAGATTCTGTCTGATGGTATCTATCTGCTGGATTCACCAGCCGTGGATGGTACCGCCCTCATCAGCCATCAGGGAGGGGTAGATTTCTGGTTGCTTCTGCCACTCTGATTTTGCCAGAGTATACCTGGAGATTAAACCTGCATCACCTGCAGAATCTGCTCATGAGTCCTAGAAGGGTACATTTTGGAGAGCCTGGCGAACCATGCCGGCTTGCTTGTTTCGAGACAGACGTCTCTTAGACTGAGGTCAACCAGCACTATGTCAGGTGCCAGTAACTTTCTGAGATGGGACATCTGGAAATTCACCTTATGACCAAGATAGTAGGTCCGCCGCTGGATGGTTTTCTTAGTCTTACACTTCTGCGCCATCTCCTCTTCCCACTGTATGACACCTGGCTCATCGTCGTATGTGATGACATCTGGCTCATCGTCCCATTTAATCTCTGGCTCATCCTCATCCGCGGTCTCTCTGCTTTGTCCATGGTCTCCCCGCTACATCGGGCTCATCATTATATGTGAAGACATCATCCCGCTTACTCTCCTCCAGGAGGGTCAGCCAGTACCGGGAACCTTCACTGTTCCTTCGCCTCCTTGCAAGGCTCATGTTCCGTTGATACCAGCTCTCCTGCTGTAGTTGCTCTCCTTCTTGTTGCAGTGCGAGCATCTGTGCGTTTAAGGCCTTTCTCTGTGCAGGGGCATGAAGGGCCAACCCTGTAGCAGGCTCTTCATCATCTTGGCAAAGGTCAGATATTCCTGGTGTGATATCATGTTGTCATCAGGTCAATGAGTAATAAGAGTGTAAACTCTAAATGGGCGTCCGATATCCCATCCGTGCCGGCATATATGTTAATGGAGGGGGCTGTCAAACAGGTGATTTACAGGTGTGAACAGCCTAGAACTGAAAGCTTATCATAGGTTGCTGTTGGCACCTGGGAGATACTCTATCACGTCCCGGCTGGTTTCTACCAGTGAGCTGCTGTGTGCACTGCCTGGAGGCTGATGTAGCACATCAGCGTGTATGTATGTTGTGCCCCGATGGGGGCACCTCGAAGAGGACCCATTCTATATGGTACTGTACCACCCATCTCCCCTCTAGAGAGGGTGAGATTACGTTCTCTCCACCGGAGAGCAGCAGTCGGACAATCGGCATGGTTATATGTCTTGTTTAAACCCCTCCTATAGCGTGCTATGGAACCCATATTTGCTCACTCGACTGGTCTTGCTGACCTGGCAGATATGTACGCAGTTGATGCTGCCAAGGTAGAAGAGAGCGATGGCAAGTCATTCGCCCTACAGTACGAAGTAAACTCACAGGCATTCATTGGTGGTGATGGGGTGGAGCTGCTCACAGACCTCAAGGATGTGTCGAAGGGGCGCCTGGGTCGCAACATAGATGGCCACAAGATCGTGTTTCGGTACGATTTCCCAAAGAGGATGTACATCCTCGAGCCGTTGATTGAGCTCGCGGATACAGAGGTGGCAGACATCGACACCCTACATAACGACCTCAGCTTTCATCTGGTCAAACCCTATTCGAGCGGTGCCCGACCGATGGCCCATGATGGCCTGCTATTGACCCTGGCAAAAAACCTGCAGTTCATATTTGAGAAGAATGAAGTGTGGTACCGTGCTGGACCAGGGGTGACTGGCAAACATGATTGCCCCTATATAGGCCTCCCGCAGTCATTGACATAGAGGTTACTCCCCTCTCCACTGTTGTGAAAAAGGATGGGACAGTTCGAAAGCTCTACAATCGGGGATCATCCTTCCTCACCTACATAGGTGAAGGTGTCTTCCTGACGAGGGGTGGGTCACCGGATCAGGGTTCCAGGTGGAAAGTTCCTGCTGCGTCGTCCATTCGATGCATCAGAAGAAGCTGTTGATCTCCAGGAGGCCACCCTATGGGTAGATGGTGTGTCACATGTCTCCAAAGTCAAGGGTGCTGTTAAGTTGCTTCAGTGAGCTGGACTCACTAGCCCGCAAATGACTCATATAGTCCTAGAGCTACGTTTCTTAGCCAGCGGCAGAGTGAAGCAGCTAACCCCTGCCCCTGAGGGGATGAAGATCACTATCGATCCGAATGGAACAGGGCTCGATCTGGTACAGATATTTCTCAAGGGGTTCACTCTGTTCAGTTTAACTCTTCATATAGAGCCATGATTCTCATCATACTGCTCGTGCTGGCATCTATAGCTGTGGCACAGCGCGCTGAGACTGCTATGATATTGGATGCTAAGTGGGCCCACTTCCGGGATGACCCCCAGTACAATCCTTGGGTCGACCCCTTGCGGAGAAACATTTACGACCGCTTTCACCCAGGTGAAGAGATCATGTCTCTCTGCCACTTCTATGGGATTGAGACGGTTGTCCGTGGTTGTCTGCTGGAGACCCCTGATCAGCACCAGATTATGTGTGTAACATGTGAACATGACAGAGTCTGCCGTGGTTCACATGCTAATCACTTTAGCCTCCTCCCAGGTGAGCGTTGTCAATGTAGATGGACGCCCCTATGGGTGGTCCCATCATGCCGATGCGACTCTGGCAGAGACTGCGTGTTTGTCTGAGCCTACACAGAATAGAGAGAGAGAGAGAGAGAGATAGAGAGGCCGGCCCTGTGGTTGATGGCGATCAGTGATGTATATCACTGTGGAGGCTTGTCTCTAAATGGGCGTTTAGTCCCTGGTAGTAGTAGTGTCGGGATGATCCTACCTCCTGGCTGCCGTTCGGCGATCCGTGTTGGCCCCGTCTCAACAACCTATGCCCCAGAGATTGAGAGTGTTGTGGGGGGGGGCACTCATTTGTCTAAATGGAAATCCAGTTCAGGGAGGTGGTATCATTTTACTACCGACACTACTACTTACGGTTATCTGTAAACAGGAGGTATCCGAGGAAGAGTTAGCAGCAACTAAACATTTTACCTGAAAGCTGTGCACAACATCTTCAAAGGCAGGAACAAATCTCAAGATTAGCTATTCAATTTCAACAAATGAAAATCTGCCTCGGCTGATTGGCAGCCATCCACTTATGGCCGAGTGAGCTAATTTTCAGCTTTTGCAGCCAAAAATGATCTACCATCAGCTTCTACTTGTGTTTGTGGGGAAATAGATGATAGTCTAAATAATAGATTGATGCCGAAAGCGCCAGCATTCGAGAGCTAACATCCTGCAGCTGCAAGAGAACGGCACGTGCTATTGATTTCATGTGTGCGTGCGTGTCCGCGTGCGTGTCTGCGTCTGTGCGTGTGCGTGGACACAATTGCATAAGATAAAATCGAATTGCGAGAGTGCTTGAAACATGAGATATACAAAATGTGCACAATATGGCAATAGATGTTGATGAGGATAGTCATGAAACCTAAAGCAAAGAGTACACCCAATTCATGAATCCATTTCCTCAGTCAATCATATGACGTGGAAGTGACATGTATGATGACGTCATAATCATTACGTCATGAATGACTCGATCTAGTCCGTCTTAAACGCTTACTGGTCTGTCAGATTGTATGAATTGTATGTCTTTGATATTTAATAAACATGTTGTTGAATATTTTGAAACTAATTTGACTGGGCGCTGTTGCTTCCATTGGCAGCAACAGCACCCAGTCACTTTCGTTTCAAAATATTCAACAGCTTACCAAGCACAGTTTTCTGAAATTGATAGTGAGTGAATTCAGGGATCGATCGATTCCAACCCGGGCGAAGTTTTGGTGGAGCGTAACTAGGGATGAGCAGGGCTTCTCTAAAACTGGAAAGGTCCATTGCATATGTGTAATCACCATTCGTAAGTAGAAGATTGTATTGCGATCTGGTCTGTCTGTCCGTCTGTCTGGCCGTCTGAATATCTCGCTGTGTGTCTGAAGCTGTATCTAAAAGGTACTGATCCGATCTGACCCAAATTCTAACACAACAAAGGATCTTACCGGGAAAAGAGGGTTTCCAACCTGTCCTGATTCGAAATAAAATAAGCATGGATCCGATCAGGAAAATCCAATAAATCCTTACAATGCTACAAAATTAGCAAGTCAATAAACGCGGTAATTTAACACAAATATGCCTTTAGTTTTACATGTATTCAATGGCTAGCAATTTTGGATGTATGCAAATGAAGAACTAACAGATATTAAATTCTCCTATTCACATAGCCCTTTTGAAAATTTAATTTTGCTAACAAGCTAACAAACGATTATTTGTTAGTAAAGATAGAACCAGAAAACAGTTTGAGCAAACAAATCGACGTAAATATCTTTGATTTATACTAATTATGCAAATCGTATCACATAATCAATAAGATCTAATGAATGAGTTTCACGTAGCAAATGGGGTTATTTATCTAATGGTGTTGAACGGTATTACTCATTTAAAAATAATGGAGCCCTGGACTACGCCTATATGGGTCAATTTCAAGAAAAACGTACCAAATAGTGTCAGAGGTCTTTGTCAGCAAATATGTGTTCTGTACCTACGAATTTGTTTATTATTAAGGTACCACGAATTTGTTTATTATTAATGTATTTTCAGTAGTGGCAACTATAATTGGGATTATACACATATAAAAGCCATGTTGGTGCTTAATTAGAATGTGAGAAACACTTGTGAATCATGTCACCACCACCCCCCCCCCCCCCGCCCACCCACCCCCAATGGCTGCTATGTATGTGGGACTGACTAAAACAAAATCACCCTGATACCGTGTGGTGGTCTTGACCACATACACGAGAATGGGTGTAGTGACGACATAATTTTCAGGAAATTGATTAAAATTAAGCATGGCAAGTTATGGCTCTCCAACCAAGTCAAATGAATATAAAAATTCATATAATTATATATCAAAAACGGTTTGAAATTTGACAGTTCTGAACCACCCTTTTGGTACGTTTTCCTGAAATTTACCCATATATATGTATAAACAGAGCGGATTGGTCGGAACAGGGGAGCTAACTCTTAATGAGTTTTATGCTGTCCTTGTAATGTCCCTTATGAAACTCGTTCGAAACACGCCAGCGAATCGAAAAGTTCTGAAATGTAATGAAATTAAAACATTCGACATGTAAGTGATGTAACGAAAAGCATATCCACAACACACGTGTCATGC